>KK121363.1:332261-392670 GCA_000611955.2 Stegodyphus mimosarum | reverse complement strand
TGGCAGGAGACGTTCTCCAGGTAGACGCCAGACCCAAACCCTGCCATCCGAACGGTAAAGGGTACACCTTGATTCGTCACTCCAAAGAACCCGTTTCCACCGATCTACGGTTCAATTTCCATGTGATTTGCACCACATTAACCGAGCAGCGCGGTTGGACTTTGTGATCAAAGGCTTATGGGCAGCAGCACGACCATGAAAACGAAGCAGATATGCTTCCTTACGGATGGTATTCATTGAAACAATTCTCCCGGATGCCTGATGAAACTCCTCGTGGATGAGGGCCATCAGTTGGGTGCGATTCTTCCGAATTTCTCTTTACAGCACTCGTCGGTCTCTATCTCCCAGTTTCGTTGGTCTGCCGACTCCGGGCACATTTCGACAATCACCGCTCACCTTCCACTTCTTTAATCAGATAGGCCACTTTCGATTTTGGGTACTTCAGATCGCTAGATATGTCCCTTAAGGATCGGCCACATTTGTGATACCCGATAATTATATCTTTCTCGAAATCAGAGAGCTCCAAACTGCGAGGCATCTTGCATGCGACTAAAGCCGATGCTATTTCCTACACGATATATACCGGCGGAGTCTGCGACGTACCTTAGGACCGCAGATATCGTCATTTGCATAGGTGTTCAAATACTTATTGGTAGTCAATGTAGATTGTTGTTCTGCTATATTTTACAATATCGTAGGTAAAAAAGAATGAATTTCTTGAATTGGTTTCTCATACAATAAAATACACGGTATTTTTTATATAACAAATTCATTGTTATATATTTTTCAGTTTCACATTATAAGCAGCTAGAAATGCTTTTTAACAATATCGCATATTATCCTCAAAGATAATATTTCTCACATAAAATAAAATATTGCTTCATTTCACAAACATAAGTTAAAATATAAGGGAGAAAATAAAACATTTTGAAAATGTATAGTTTATAATTGCTGGCATGTTAAACGGGTATAGAAAATTGTCATATAAAGTAATTATTATTTATTAGTGTCTTTAAGTCGTTATACTACTTACAAATGTGCTATTATTTGTTAATGTAGAAACTCGCATAAAAATCTATATTTTGTAGAAAACTGACCAAAACTTATTGGAATGATTATCTTCAGAGGAAACATAATACATACGACATAATGTTACATAATGTTAATTTGTAATAGACATAACGTTATTTTGTAAAACATCATCTTTTATAGTTAACAGAAAAATACAAAAAAAATATTTAAAAAAAATGTTACTAAATAATTTTAAAAGTATATAAATTAAAACTGAAATTCTCGAGTACTAAACATCACACGTTTAAGGAAAATTTTCATGCATATTTATGATGAAATCTCCAAGCTTACCACAAATTTATGGAAATTACTTCACGCTATTGAATATAATAAACATCTAATAAACGAAACGGATATTTCTCAGTAATTCCTATGCATTAACCAAACTATGCATTAATTTGAAAAGCCATTGAGCATAAATTTTAAACTCCCAGGAAGGTAAACCATTAAAACCACAAAAAAATGTATTATAATAATTAGATTTTTACAGTTTTCAAACAATGCATATGAATAAATTTCCCGATTTAACAAAATTATTCTGATCACATTTTATACGCCTTTATTTCCAAATTAAGCGATGCGATATACACAACTATAGCATCCCGTTTATGGTTTTCAATGTGCATCTCATTTACGTTTCATCATATTGTTGCGTGCGTACGGGTTCGTTATGGATTGAATGCACAAGTCGCAAAAACAATTAACCAAAATTTATTCTTCCCACAAGAAATAAATCAAAATGCTGAAATATTTCTTCAGAGATATTCGCACAGTATCACACTATCTCAAACGTTTAGCAAAAACTCAGTTCAAAACAGATAAAATAATTTTATCTCACAGCGAAATCGCTACAGTCAATAACAGCATTAAGTAAACAAACAGCAGTTCCTTTTTTACAGCTACAAGTATAACAGCAACAACAACAACTGAGATGAGGTGTTTTTTTTTCGGCTTTTATAAGCGTTTTATTTATCAGTAGAACAATCTCGATTTTTCTAGATTTTTCTGGATGGCAACAGTAATTACGAGATATTTATTTATTAAACATTAAATGCACGAGCTCTTTTCTTTTCTTTTTTTTTTCGACGTAGCTTTCGCTTCAAAAATCGTCTGCGTTCCACGGGAAATGTAAAGCAATTTTAATTACAATTCTAAATAAATAGCCAAATAAATATGAAATCCGTAACAATATTTATTTATTTATTTATTTATATATTTGTGTCTCGTAGTTGTACAGCTTAAGATTCCTATGCATACTTACTTATAATCCAATAACTCTTTCAACTTCAAACGTTACAAATGATATGCAAGCAAACAAATATTCAAAGCCTGTTAAAATTTGAATACTAAAAACAGGTCTTTAAAATTTGAAATCTAGAACAAAAATTGGTGCAGGTTTTATAAACTTCCTCCAGAAAAACAGACTCTCCAGTTAACTTCGCAACCAAATAGAAGCTGTTCGCACATTTTTTACACGGATTTCAATGCAATTATAGAAATATTTTATATATAATTTTTATGCTTTAAATGTTCTATTTGATAACCGCTATTTCTTACTATCTTCCTACACCGTAGTTTCGAAGACAATAAAGCTTTTTATTGTATCGCAAACAGTAATTTTTCTCATTGCTCACGAACAGTTTTGCAAAGTCTAAGGAGGATGTAGGTTAATGATTGGACAACCTGCTTTTTAAAAGTCCAAAAGTGCCCCAAAAAATATTGGTGACTGATCAGGAAATTTAGTAGGGATCTGAGTGAAGGGTATGGTTTTGATATCCGTTTCTTGTTCCATTTTTTCCAAGAAATTAACACTAGGTTTTGACGCATCGCTGCTTGCTTTGTCTTGATGCAGTTCTGTTCATTGATCACACTGTCTGTAAAGAGAAATTTTCAAACAAGAAATAATTTCATATTTGAAAACTGGGAATAAAATAGTTTTTGATAATATGTGGAGATCTTAACATTTTTCTTCATTCTCTTTATTTTTAATTTACCGTTATATAGAAACCCAGCAACAATTATAAATCTCTTAGAAAAACTTTCTTTAGATACCTTAAACCATGTCCAAAGATTTTTTTCTCCTCTTTGATAATAATAAATGGATCTCATATTATTTCCGCCATTTGAGTATACCCGAGATTCGTCTATCGTGACAACATTTTCCCATTATTATCTGGATAAATGTTTCTCATAAAGAATTCTGCAGCGCGTTATACGTTCGGCGATATGTCATGGAGAAAGACGATGCACATTATGTTTTTTCGCCTTTCAAGATTCAAATAAGAATTAATAATTTTATTTACAGTTGACATTGAGCATTTCAATTATTTTGTAACTGTCCTTTGACTTGGCGTATTTTCTTTTAACATTAAATGTCTTACTTTTGCAACATTCCAAACATTCCGTTTTCTCCTTGGATACGTGCTTGGAGCAATTTTTCCACTTGAAGCTAAATTTTGAAGTTTTCTGCTTTCTTTTCGATAATATAACATATCGTATTAGATATCAAAACATCAAGCCTTTCACGGCATTTTTAAATAACTCGATACGAAAATTCTGCGTAAAGAATATAAACATAGCCTTCAATACATTTCTTCTTTAAAGCGACATTGTGCATGAAAACCAAACTGTCAAGTTGCAAACGATAATTTACACTTTCAAAAATATAGTAGGATTTAAAAAATTTTTTTCAAGCGGAGTATTTTTTTTAAACTAAAGCAAAATTGTCTAAAAATGTGTAAACAGGCTCTGTAGAATTAGCACAAAAACATCAGTATTCGAAAGCAGCTCTCCCTCCCCCCGAAAAAAAAAAGAGAAAATTTGAAAGGTTTCAGATTTTAAATTACGTACAAAGGGGCGTTTTTTTAAAATTTTGTGTGTTACCTTTATTTATTAAATATTGCGTTCTTCGTACTTAAACCATGAAATTCAATTCAAGAGCAATATCGCAAAATAATTTTAAAATGAGCATATCTTTAGAATTTCCGATACACAGTCTCGCGCGTTGGAGATAAAAGTGTTTTTTATGTACAACGTTGCCATTGCTCCCTTTGAAATTCTTGAGTTTGTTAATCAAAAATTCGTTAAAATTTTGCAAAAATACGAAATCGATAATAAAACAAATTCCAAATTTCAAATTTAGGCTTCCAGATGCCGATATTCGCAGCAGGATTACGTCATTCAGATTTCGAGGACTCTAGGTACCGTCGTTTTATCACAATGCGAGAAACATACATACATTTATGCACATTCTTCATTATTTAATTTCTTTAAATATAATACAGGGCTGCAAGATTCGGTGGCAACAGTTTGAAAAGTGATTCAAACTTTTAATGTTTCCGACGCAAAATCGCAAAACGAAAACAATAGTCCTTCAGGGACAAAGCCCCTTTGGAGTAAAAAAAATTAAAATTCATATCATGAGAGATTTAATTATTAAATGGATTATTTAATAATAAAATCTTCTTAATAACCATATCAAATGGAAAACTTATGCGATGTGATTTAGAATTTAGACAATAATCCATTCAAGTTCCATTGAGATAACACTGGATTATAATGCAAGGCGATTCATATTTTAATTCCAGGCTTAATACGAGTTGGTACACTACATTATGTTTTCCAAAATTGCTTAGGAATTAATTTCCTTTGCTCATTCATCGTTCTGCGCTTCGAAATGATAAAATAATAAAAATTTTGAATTAGTATTGTTTGCTTGTATATTCTTTCAAACGAAGACTATCAAAAATCTTTAAAATACTCCAGTTTCAAATAGAGGAATTTTATACGTCTTTCGATATCCAAAATAAAAAAAATATTGAAGACAATCACTTTTATTTTTCTCTAGAATTCATAAGTGTTTGATTTATGTCCCAAGAGTTGACTTGCCTGACGATTTCTTTCATTCATTCAAAATTTTCTAAATAAAGGTCGTTAATGAAACTCGAAAAGAAACAACGAGTTAAATATATTTTAAATCAATTTAAAGCTTTATTTCTGGTAATAAAATATACAAACAATCTATATCTTTGAAAATATCTGTTGCATATCGTTTCGTTCGTTACTAGATATTCTGTGGAATATTAAATAATTTCGCGTTAGAAGAATTTTGGTTAAAATGTTTTACGATTTGGATTATTAGCAAATTTCGATGTCAAAGTAGAGAAAGAAAATACCGAAATTTTTTTAATCTAGTAATGAAACATAACACCCTTCCTAATATAGAGACTAAAATACTCTTTAAATTCTTAGAATTTCTAAATATACATTCATATTTTGTGTTTAAACGCATCTGTATTTCCTCTAATTTTCTAGCTGAAATTAACTGAATTTGGTAGACTACAACAGTAGTTTATTTGGTATGTAAACTACTATTTTTGAGTCTGAGTGCAGATTTATGGTTGATGAAAACCGGAAATATACTAATTTAACCCTATTTAACTTTGTTATCTTCCAATTTGCATGAACTTTTCAATTTGCACGCCACTAGAATTTAAGGGCAACATTATTCAGTCTCTATGGAATTAACCGTCTGCCACAAAGAACTATGTAGAGCATTTTAAATTTAAGCAATGCACAGGAAAATTTGTTCGAACTTTAGAAACTTAGTACTCCAGTTATCGCATCTGAAAACAAATGTTTTCTCATTTTTGAAAAATACATTGCTGGCCATCGTAAATGCAACACCCTGAAGGAAGCATGCAAATAACATGAAATTTACAACATGCATTAGCGGAGGTGAGATATACAAATGATTAGAATTTCAGCGCAGACGCACATCACGCGCGGCTGTGGCGCCACTTCAAAGCGCTATTTAAGGCTTGGAATTTTCGACGATTTCAAGTTCGGCAATTGTGTTTTTCTTTTAGTTAAAAAAAAAAAAAAAAAGAAAGATCAATTATGCCTCGTAGTAAACAGCGATCGTCGTTTGATCAAGTATCCGAGTTCGACAGAGGAAGGGTAGTGGCCTACCGGTGTGGATTACCTTTCAGGAAAATCGATAGTCGTGTTAGACGAAACCAAACAACTGTAATGCGGATATGTGACAGTTGGATGCAGGAGGATAAGACGGACCGACGTGTTCGATCGCATCCACCTCAGTGCACCACTTCCCATGATGACAGGAACATTGCGCGCATGGCAGTGACGGATCGCTCAGTCACATCAAGAACCATAGCACAGCATATTCAGTCTGTAGCGCAACATCCAGTGTCTGCGCGTACCATTCGACGCCGTTTACAGCAGAGTGGTCTGTCCGCAAGACGTCCATTGCTTCGTCTACCCTTGACGCAGAACCAATACGTCTCCAGCGCCAGTGGCGCGATGAAAGAAGGATGTGGACGGCAGAATGGAATCAAATTGTCTTTACTGACGAGCCATGCTTCTGTCTGACACAACACGATGGTCGGATTCGAGTATGGAGACACCGTGGAGAGAGGATGCTGAACAGCTGCGTTATGCACCGCCACACTGGTCCTGTACCGGGTATTATGGTATGGGGCGGCATTGGATATTACTCTCGCACGTCTCTAGTACGCATTGCCGGTACTTTAAACAGCCAGCGCCACATCTCCGAGGTGTTGGAGCCAGTTGTCCTTCCTTACCTTCAGGGCTTGCCCACAGCCATATTTCAACAGGATAATGCGCGACCACACGTGGCACGCATTATCCTGTTGAAATATGGTTCTTCGTCAATCGCCAGATTGAATTGCTTCCCTGGCGGCTCGTTTTCCGGATCTTTCGCCGATAGAAAACATGTGGTCCATGGTTGCTGAACGATTGACCCAGATTACATGCCAAGCTGCCACACCAGATCCACTTTGGCAAAGTATGGAAACTGCTTGGTCTGCTGTACCCCAAGAACGCATCCAAAGTCTTTTTGAATCAATGCCGAGGCGTGTGGCAGAGGGGATCTCCAACAATCGCGTCTACTCTGGCTACTGATTCCGGAAGGAACCACACTTCACAGAAGTCTATAAATTTAATCATTTGATACTTGGTCAACATGTTATCTACTAAATAAATTTTGTTGTGATATCTCTTGACTTTCTTGTTGTTGCAATTTGGGTGGCCAGCAATGTATTTATTAAAGTGATGTTTAATTAAAGAAATGCAAATATTACTACAGCTAGAGTAACTAGGTATTGTTGTATGGTAATACCTTAATAATGGAACTGAAATTCAAGAGATTTATTAATAAGTAGTAATCACAAATGCTTCAGAATGAAAATTCTGCACAAAAGGAAAAAGAAATAATTTTCTCTGAAATTTTAAATTGTTATTAATATTTATCCTTTTAAATTTGTAATCTAAAATTTTCTGCAATCTGTTCCGATCTATAACTATACGCATTTTTTCCTGCATTTTTTTAAATATATTTTTTCAAATTTCATTCGAGACATACTTATCATTCAATTAATTCAGTTCTCACTTTGCGGCAAGGCAAAAATACATGGAAACTCAAGATATTTTCATTATAAATTGAAAGATGTAGATAAACATAAAACACCTGATACAGTTAAGACAATTAAAACATGCTTAAAATTTAAATTATATTTTCTACGCAAAAACAAGCAATTCGACCAGCAGGCAAGAAGGCAGTTTTTCGATGCACAAAACTGAAAGTTTCCTTTTGGTCCCAATCGGCAAAAGTACACTGAAGATGCAGGAAGATTTAATTCCCTGTTCTGCTAAGTTTCAAATCTAAACAAGTATGGCTGCTGTCCTAAAAAAGTTAGGCTTAGCCGCATTTAATCAACTTTTAATTCTACAGCTATTGCATGTTGGTTAACTAAAGGCATAAAATTAACTAAATGCATTAACCGGAAGATAAGAATAATATAACTCGTTCATTTGTAAAGCATGGAATAATCTTATCTAATGTTAATCTAAAATGAATTAATTGATTTTTCCGAGTATTTAAAAATTAAATCTCGATTATTAGAAAGCGGAATTAGTTCTTCCTCTTCATTCGAAGTTAATTCAAATACAGAAGTTTTTGTTATCACAAATGAATTACGAACCCCATCAATTTTTTTATATATAAATTTAGGAAATAATGAATAATTCTCTCCTCTAATAATTTCAAATGGTCAATAACAATTTTTGAATAGTTTCATTAAAGTCTTTTGGGAGTGACTCAAACTTTTCCAAATTGCCTTCCTGAGCTTTATTCTTCAATAAACTTATTTGTTTTTGGAATCGCACGAGTTTATCTGTTCAGGTTAATATATTTTCTTTCGGCCCTTGAATACTTGAATTTATGTTATTAAAAATAACAAAATTATCTGATAAGTAAGCTAATCTCCCATCTGCACCAATCAGAACTTACAATTTAAATTATATACTGAACATGCTCGAAAACGCTCCGAATTGCCTTCTCCTCCAGAGCACCAAAATCGGCTTGGATACCACAGTTGGCAAGCTTATTAATGTCTTAAAAACCGAATTTCGCCAAGTCTTATGTGTACCTAATACTAGGAGTAAACCCATTATAATTTTACTATATACATTTCCAAAATTTGGCGGCACACTTTAAGAATTACGCACACAGATAACAGAGACACAGAAGAAGAGAATGGTCAGCACACTTGGCGGGCGCGTATTCGAGATATCTGATGTTCGAGTCCCGGCGAGAGAATTATTCATTTTTCATATCTCCTGCTTCGAAATAACCTAATGTGTCTACAGTGGCGCCGAATTAAAAAATGTGGTCGATGATGATTCTCCACCATCAGGATTTAGCGATTGGGTTCCCTAACCCCGAATCTCTCTTTAAAAGAGGGAGTATATATGGTATTTCTCCCATTTTATTGGCATGCCTTCGTGGTATCATGGTCAGCACACTCGGCGCTTGATCGAGAGGTCCGAGGTTAGAGTCCCGGCGAGAGCATTGCTCATTTTTCATGTCTGCTGTTTCGAAATAACCTAATGATTCTACAAGCTGGCAGAAATTTCCATGTGTAATGAAAAAGTAAGTTACTCATCTATGTGGAATTTGACGTCCATAATGCTGTAGCTGAAACTTTTCTTCAAATATATGTGATTTCACCAGTGGAACTCCATCCAGAATTATTTGGTACATATCAAAATCGCATCTTTAAGCTCACCAATCCGCTTTCTAAACGCTGTGCTTACTAACGCATTTTGATAGGTGCTGATATTTTTATTTTCTTTATTGAATTTTCAGAATCATTTGTTTATTTACCTTATAATCTCCAATTGGGTTAATGGAAGATGATTTTCTTTCGTTTGATCTATCAAAAATGCCATCATACCTATTGTACTATAGTTATACTAATTATTTTATCGCCCAGTTTCTAGTCATCGAGTTCGCTTGATATTCAATATATCGAAAGCACTTGTTATTGGTTTATAAAGTACACTGCGGGAAAAAAATGGGGCAGTTCCTATATCTCCCATTCTATTGGGCCGATTGATGAAATTCAAATTGCGTTTTTCATGTCTCGAAAGCGCGACTTAGGATATATATTAGATTTATATACAACATTTTTCTAATATAGGTATTTTGACACAAAAAGGACTTTACTGAAATGATATGCCAATTTTTTTTCCATATTTCAATTCTACGACTCAAATTATGCCTAAATAGTTAATTTTGTAATTTTTTTTGGTGAAATTTACGGAGAAATTAAAAAAAATCCATCTTGGCGCATTTTTTTCAGTTTGCGCGAGAATAATTCAATTGGCGAACTTCTTAATTTATAAAAACCTATTTTACTTTCCTTTTTTTCGCTGTACATGAGCGGAAGAAAGGTCACGTTTATTACTTTCGTGTAATTTTAACAAAGTGCGTAAACCAAATTTGGCGTTATTATCGCTCGTAATGAATATGCCAAATTTCAGAAGTCACCAGTATGTAAATTTAAGTATATGTTAGGAAATTTTGAATAAAAAACTGTAATTTTTTGTAGGTATGCTGAGAAAAGCATCTAATTTAAGATGCTCGTAAAAATTTCATAGATTATAATTAAAAATTCGCAAAAAAAGTCCCACCGTTCTTACTTTTAAATAATTTTAACAAAGTGCGTAAACCACATTCCGCTATTATCGCTTTCAACAAATATGCCAAATTTCAAAACGTGCCAATATATAAATTCCCTTATATCTTCGGAAATTTTGAATACAAAGCTCTAATGTTTTGCACTTATGCTTAAAAATACAACTACTTTAAGATGATTGTAAAAATTTTATAGGTTGTGATTAAAAATTGTTTTTGAAAAATTTATAAAATTATTTTAAATTACAATTTTTAAAAATAAATTACAAAAAATTGGCGAATTTTATTAGAAATGAACCTAAATTTTGAAATGTGAAAGGAAGAATAAAAAAATTAATAAAAATTAGATATTAATAAATATATACGAAATTCAATTAACATGGAGAAGCTAGAATTTTGAGAGCTAGTATTTTAAAAACTAGCGAATTAGCGCTAAGTCTTAAACAACGACAAAAATTCTTGAAAAGAATAAAATAACCTTTTTATTTAAACAGAATTACGAACACAAGCGCACGTTCTTGTGCTACAAAACCACAACACGTGCTGATGAAAAATAAATTGAACAAGTCGATTTTAACTTATACGTTAAACAGTACTCTAAAACAACACCATTGAATATTACTAGATGCTGACTCACGAACCCTACGGGAGCATTAGAATTAAAGTGTAAGCAGCGAGAAACGCAAAGCTGATTAATTACAACTAATAGAGCTGGAAGGAAACTAACCAAATTCCTAAAGTTTGAGCAAAAGTCATACAAGAAGATTAGAGAGAATTTACTCAGGATTTATGATGGATTACATGTTTCGGGTCACAGTGACAACTTGTCGATTATGTGTGGCACACGCGGTCCTATACACACTCTCTCATGTAAATACAAAATCCTCATTTTAAACACTCACCACTAATTTGCATTCCGGTGAGGAATGCGGAAAGGAGAAATTATAGTAAAGACTGAAATTATAAATAACTTAATTAACTTAGCTAACATAGGCTAATATAAATAACATAAATAACTTAATTAACATATGATTCCTTACATGGTTAAAGTATAAAGAATGCTTTTAGATGTAAAACAACCTTAAATTTACTTTGACTTCATATATTATAAAACTATACTATTTGTCTAAAGCAACTGTTTCTAACAGAACTAAAATGTAACTCGTACTTATTGAAATGCGATTAAAATAATCTATAAAAACTTTATATAAGGCAAATTACAAAGCAAAAACTTACTTTAATACCAAAGATTTTAGAATAAATGAGTAGTAATAACTTCGATTTGTTTTCGTTTTGATGCTTGTGTTGCCAACTTCTTATTTGATCATACGTTTTGTTTTTAACAAATCTTTCGAGAAAATTCTTTTGCAAATAATTAGTCCACCGTTATGATAAAAATCATTTTCAAGAACTCTCTAAACCTAATTTGGCGATTTAAAAACGTGTTGTTCGAAAAGCAGCTTTTCTGCATTATGCAATTAAATTCTTTTCTGTCAATGATAAAATATTTTTTTTAGTAGAGTTGTCGTGCTTCTCGAACAAATGTCAGCTACCGTTAACAAAAACAAAATCTTACAGCAGACATGAAAAGCTCCATAAAAAAAAGAACATCTTTTATTTTATTATCATTTTTCTTCTTCTAATGAGGCCTCATTTTATCCTTTGCCTTCTCTTTTTTGTTTTTATTAAATCCAATTTATCTTTTCTCTAAGAAGCTACAATCATGGTTTCTACCCTGAGTATTTTTTGTTTTTATTTTTATTCGGTTCATCCCTTTCTTTAACCGTTATCCGTATCACTTTCTAATTCGTCCGGCAAATTTTTCAGGTTCTCTTTTCTTTCAGGATTTCTGTTGCTTCATGAAATTTTACATAAAACGCTTGCTGTCACATCCATGTATTTTCAGTACTTCTTTGTTTGTACACTGCGAAAAAAAATTAGACAGTTCTATAACTCCCGTTTTACTGGGCCGAATAAAGAAATTCACATTGCGTTTTTTATGTCTCGAAAGCGCTACTTAGAATATGTATTGTATTTATATATAGCATTGTTCTAATACAGGTATTTTGACACAAATTCAAACATTTTCTGAAATGACATGATAAGTTTTTTCCATATGTTAATTCTACGACTCAAATTATGCCAAACTGCCAAGTTTTGTAAAAATCGCACGAATAGTTTTAAAACATTAGCTTTCAAAATTTTAGCTCCTCCATGTTAATTGAATTTGATATGTATTTAATAATACCTCTTTTTTTATTAAACTTACTTGATTCCTTCTTCCAGAATTCGAAATTTAGGTTTAACTGAAATATAATTCGCACTTTTTTTAGGATTTATCTTTAAAAGTTGTATTTTTAAATATTTTTTATAAATTTTTCGAAAAACATTTTATAAAATTTTTAACATCATCTTAAAGTAGATGTATTTCTAGGCACACTTGCAAAATATTACTTTCAGAACTTTCTATGATATACATGAATTTAGATATTGGGGCGTTTTGAAATTTGACCTGTTTGTTATAAGCGATAATTACGCCAAATGTCGTTTACGCATTTTGTTAAGATTATTTGAAAGCATGAACGATGTCGTTTCTTCCGCTAGTATTCAATGAAAAGAATGAAAGGAAAATAGGTTACTGTAAATTAAGAAGTTTACCAAATAAATTATTCTTGGCGCAAACTGAATAAAATGCGCCAAGATAAATTTTTTAATTCCTCCTTAAATTTCACACTAAATTTTACTAAATTCAAAATTTAGGTATGATTTCAATCGTAGACATGAAATATGAAAAAACAACTGGCATGTTATTTCAGAAAAAATCTGATTTTGTTTCAAAATACTTATATTAGAACAACGCTATTTATAAATCTAATACCTATCCTAAGTCGTCCTTTCGAGGCATGAAAAACACAAATTGAATTTCGTCAATCAGCCCAGTAGAACGGGAGATATAGAACTGTCCCATTTCTTTTTCTCGCTGTGTACTTTTCATATTTATTGCAACATTTTCCCTGAAATTGCTAAACATATTTGAAAAGTTAATCTTGAAGGGACTCAGTTTGTAATGAAATTATTCCATTATTCCATTTAGCAGTTTTCTTGATCTTTTGTCGAGGTTTACAACTTATGAATAAGATTCATTTGGCCAACCTATTTCAGCTCCAAAAGATTTTATACATTTCTGCAGTTATTTAGCTTTGATTAATATAAATAAGGCATTATTTCCAAATGGCTTCATTTCATTCACTGCACAGTTTACAATTCGCATTTCACGTTCTTCTTTGACGATGCTTACTGCGTTTGCTATTTTTAATTTCGTCCCTATATGTTTTCATACCACGAGAGAATTGTATGCATTAGGATACTATCTTAGTTCAAATCACGTTATTTTACTTTAACTATCCAACTATAATGCTTTACGCTATGGATTATACTAATATACAGCAGTTATTCACCTTTTGATTTACAGATAAAGATTCTTCCTTGATAAATCTTAGATTCTCAGTTCAAAATCGTTTCTAATCAACAATGCTTTAAATAAGGACAAGAAAGAATGCAACTAGAAACAGCTTAGCCTTCGGGTACTTTGAAAAGCATGGAAAAACCACTTGCTTGTTTATAATTTTAAGTGTCTGAATAGGAACAGTAAAACGTTTTGCTATCACAGTTTATGGTAATCTCCTTAGCGTAAAATACATTATATTAAAGTTCTTTGGGACAGTAGTGATATTCTATGCTGTATTATTATTTGCCATTTGGTAAATATTTTTTAATAAAGTCCGGGCGCTTTATTTAATAGCCATTAGCCTTGTGCCACTATAAGGGCAGGAAGTGGTAACCATTTCTTTATGGAAGCACCTAATAGGTGGACACCGTTGCCTTCTATGAAGGGACGGTCAGTTACAACCATGCCTTCTTCTGTCGAACCCGATCCCATAGCTCCGGCAGTCATGGTCACTAACTACTATACGGCTGAGTGGCTCGTGCTAGATACTGCTGTCGTTCTATTCATTCCCATAGCTGAGTATGTAACCCACGTTATCAAGTTGGTATCAAAATACCCTGCCATATTCTTAGCTTATGGAAAATAACATTAAACTATAAGCAGTCAAATTTACTTTCCCATATGTAATCTTATGATTGATTTAAAAAAAATAAACACCACAGAATATTTTCGTTTTTACTTTCTTCCTTTTTTATTTTTAAACTTAACTTAACATGTTAATATTAGGGTATCCAATGGAAGTATATACACAACGAAATTATTTAATTTAATTTGTATTTAAATAGTAATTGTATATTCAGGCACATATATAGAACCTGTTCGAATAGTTTTAGACGACCTTTATTGTATTTACAAAAATATTTTATTTTTATAAAGTTATAAATAAATTATTTTTATAAAGATTTTCTGGTAATTTTTCATGAAAAGTATAATCTAAAAAAGAATAGAAAAAAAAAGAAAGATAAGTAATTGTATGAACTTATCTATAAAAAAATTGCTAAATTAATTATGATATTATTTTTTTCACTTTTGTTAATCTGATACTCTTATAGTGAAAATTATTTCTTGATTTGTTTACATTTCTTGTTTTTTTTTAAATTTATTAATAAAAATATGAAAGTAAAAATTATTCTTCTTTCCACCTTGCTCTCATAAATCATTATGTGAATACCCATTAATAATTATTAAAGCTTGAAAAACGCATGTCTGCGATGTTATCGTCATGCGATGATTTGTAGGTAGTTTATTTTTTACCACGATATTTTTGATGACGATGTTTTTAAATTGCGAAGTTTTTGAACGGTTTGTTTTCGAAGACGATATTTTGCACCACGATGTTTTAGAACTGCGATGTTTTCTCTTTGCTTTATTTTCTCCCTCGATGTTTTGTACCACGACGGTTCGCCTTGCGTTGTTTTCTCCGCGATGTTTTCGTCTGCGATGTTTTCGGCTGTAACCACATAGCAGACGGAATACCCACCAATCGATTTGCATCAATTTTTCATGCTCAAGTTTCACCGAGTCATCTGAACACACGCATAAAGTGTAAGCATTTGCTTCATTTTTTTACATATTAGATCAATATTGTAACTGTTGTTTTGAAGACTCCTGGGTAGTAATGAAACGTTCAGAAGAATATTCAGATTTCTACTGAACAGGCTGCTAAATTCACTTCTTTAATTAAAGCAATAAAACTCCTCTTATATATAAATCAATATAAAAAAATGTAAGAATCTATTAAGTCATAATTAACAGATTATCAGCAGCATTCATTATAAACTTTTGTCTCCCACCAATGCTAAAACTTCAAATCTAAATTTTCAAAATGTTCTACCAACTGCTCAGTGATGAACTCTCTGATTTAGAAAGACATATCATAAATAATGGCTCTGCAATTTATTTGTATAATTAAGTTTTAAACCTACAATTTATTAGATAATTAAGTTTTTTATAATTAAGTTTTCTAACCTAATATAAAAAACAAGTTTAAAAAATGCGAACCATTCTTTCGGTTCGTAACTTTTAAACTTGTTTTTTATATTTTTTTAAGAGTAAATCTCAATTTTTTGAAAGATAAAATTTACAATTGAGTCCTCCCTAAGAGGACCACTATATTTGCAAATAATTTTAGTTTTCTTGGAAGTAGTTTTCTGAAGAAAATGACATTCTGTAACAGTATTATTTATTCATGTTCTAAGAAATTCATACCCTAAGAAAATAAATAATCTGAAATGAATTTCCAGAGGTGATTTTCTGCAGGGAATAGCCGTTACTTCAAACTACTACTACTTCTAAAGTTCCACTATTTCAAACTACAAAGAACGCAATACAAAACAAACACAACGCAATACAAAACAAAGCTTCAAATACATAAGCTTGCACAATGTCCACTCAATACTCTGAAAGTGAAAACTAATGCTGCTCCCTGTCTTGTTTTCCTCTGCTAACTGAGAAATTTCCGGTACCTTCGATTTCTTAAAAATACTGGAAGGCGCACACAGTTATAGTTCAGTTATAGTTATATAGGGCCGAATACAATAACAGTTATATAGTAATCCGAATGAATTGTCACCAAATAGTCCTCAAGTTTGGTAATTTTTGGGAGCTTTTTTGCCAAATTCGTCGACAAAAATTAGTCATCAAAACCATCTCTAGCTTGTCGATATCTCGACATTTATCTCAATGTAAAACTGGACTCGACTGTTGAGCCTTTTCATGTTATACTCGATATACTACAATTTATACATAATTTCACTAAAATTGTTTACTATAAACAGAATTCGTAAAATATCAAAAGCGCCATTTTTTTTAATATTACCGGTTAATTATGTTCCCAGATTTTATTGTAATTTGTCTCTCAAAAGTGGTTAGATAGAATAAACTTTATTTAATTTCAGCGGTTAAGGTATTTTCGGGGCAAATCTGAAAGTTCACATTTGGTCCCATTTAGCAGAAAGGCACTGAAGGTGTAGAATCTGATTTAATTCATTATTCTACTAAGTGTTTCAAATGTAAAGAAATGCCAGCTTCGTTAGGCTTACTAGCACTTAAACAACTAAAAGCATATTAAGTAAAGGCATAAAAGCCTTAACTGGAAAATAAGAACACTATTATTCAACAATTTGTAAGGAAAAAATTAAGAATTTACCAACATATAAGGATAAAAAGCTTAGCACAATGAACCGGGTGACAGAGTGGGTATGCATACATATACAATGGTGTGCAAAAATTAAGGACGAAGTCGAAAAATTAGCATATCAGCAGAACGGAGAGGCAGAGCGGACAGAAAAACCAGTCAGGAGATTAAGTAAGGTGATGTACGGTAGCACATGCGCAGATATGCAGGTAGACGTAATGGGGGTGTGTCTGAGTAGTATAAAGCATGTTGTCGGTGTAAGATCAGTATTTCTGGCAAATAGATTGCACGCCGTATAGCACTTAAAATCACACCGAGTTGCTGCCTCAGCGAGAAATGGCGAATACTCAATCTGTTAGACGACATCTGGATGCTTTTACCCGAGGTCGAATCATTGGGAAGTTGGAGGAAGGCCGCAGTGTGACAAGTGTGGCTGCAGAGTTCGGAATTTCTCACAGCATCGTTTCCCGACTTTGGAGATAATTTCAAACTACAGGATCAGCTATCCGGGGGTTTAGTAGTGGTCGTCCACGAGGAACCACACCCGCAGATGACCGGTATATTGCCTTACAGGCCAGAAGAAACAGGCTGCAGACAGCGGGAGAAATCGCTAGACGCACGACACAGGCGACTGGACGAACGATATCGCGTTTTACCGTGGCCAGAAGACTGCACGGTGGTGGTCTGTTTGCACGACGCCCTGTACGGTGTGTACCTCTAACGCCAGCCCATATCGGAGAAGGCGTTCTCTGTGGTGCCGGGAACACCGGAATTGGAGAGACAATGAATGGGGACAAGTACTCTTTACAGATGAGAGCAGATTTAGTCTGAGTTGCGATTCGAGACACATGCACATCTGGACAGAGCGGAGAACACGCAATAACCCCTTCAACATCATCAAAAGGGACTGTTTTGGAGTTCGCGGAGTTCTCGTTCGAGCAGACATAATGCTTGGTAGCCAGACCGACCTTCATATCTCCCAAGGAGGTTCGTTACCTGGCACTGCTATTGTAACGAGGTTCTTCTTCCTTACATGCGTCTTTTCACAAGGGCTATGGGTCCTCAGTTCCTCATCATGGACGACAACGCTCCACCTCATCGCACAGTTACTGTCGAAGAGCTGTTGGAGAGTGAAGATATTGAACACATGGATTGGTCGGTAAGGTCTCTGGTCAACGTTCTGTAGCTATTTGTTTTTGAGTTATGCGAGATACATACATACTTACGTACGAGCTAACGTCACAAAAAGATGTATTCTGAATCCATTTTACATCTATTTTTTAATCCTTTTTGGTAAAAAGAATTATTTATTCTGTCCGTACATACAGGTATCACGGAAAAATATCTCTCAAATGAATTCGAGAGCAGTCAAAAGCGACATTTTTCTTGAAACACGGTACCCGAAATATTTCGCGATTACAATGCTTCCTTTACTTCGTACGAAGAAGTCAAAATTTAACAAACCGTTCTGAGCACTCAAATTATGTTTTAGTGTTTTTTGTTTCTGTTTCAGAGACTTTCGAATGCTTTTATGTTTCTTAATTTCACTGTCAACTTATTAGCACCAGAGGTGTTGTTAGTTTTGAAAGTCACATTTTGAGACAGGCAAATATTATGCATTGTTTTCAATTCTGCATTTTAAAAATATAAAATCAGAGACAGGAATAATACGTTAAACTTCTTATTAGTCCAAAGGGATTTAGTCCCGAAGGACTATTACTTTCGTTTTGCGATTTTGCGTCAGAAACACAAAAACGGCGTATCACTTTTCAAATTGTTGCCACTAAATATTATCGCTCTGCATTAAATTTTAAAAAATGAAAAATCTTCATAAATGTATGCATTTTTTTTTTTTTTATTTTTTTATGTAGCTTTCTCTTCAAAAATCGTCTGCGTTTCACGGGAAAATAAAAAGGAATTTTAATTACAATTCTAAATAAATAGCCAAATTAAATGTGAAATTCGTAACAATATTCTCTAAAAATTTAACGAATTTTCAAAGATTTCAAATCCCTAAGATTTCAAAGCCAGCAATACCAACGTTGTACAGAAAAACATTTTTATCTCCAGCGCGTGAGAGCGTGTACCGAAATTTCTAAAGATATGCTCAATTTAAAATTATTTTGCGATATTGCTGTTGAACTGAATTTTATGATTTAAGTGCGAAGAACATGGTATTTAACAAATAAAGGTAACACACAAAATGTTAAAAAACGTCCCTTTGGACGTAATTTAAAATCTGAAACATTTCAGATTTTTTTTTTCCTTTCATCACTGCATAACTATCAAGAACAGCTGCTAGAAAAATGACTCAGCGATGTGTAAGCTTTTTTTTGTTTTTTTTATGCCTTTCTTTAAAAACCAAACTCTTGCTGTTTGAAATTACAGAAAAATAAAGCAGAAAAGAGAACTAAAATTTTAAAATTTAAGGCAATAGGTTAAAAGATTTAAAGCAATAGATTATGACTTGTAATGAACGAGATTACAAGTTTTTTCATATAGTTCCAAAACTAATTTTTAAGGTAATAAGGTAATCATGGTCTAAAACCCTGCAATGATCCGTCAAAAGAAAACCGTTTTCCCGTTTTGATACAAAGTGAATTTTTTAATTCTACCTTTCATTTACAAATATGATCATTGAATTGAGAAACAAGTTAAATGCGTTAATTTTCTCATATATGTACAAATTAATTATGACTTGTACTAAAATCACTAGCAATATTTTTAGGTCTTTGCTCATTTTCCAATTTTTACAGCTAAAAAAAACTGAGAGGGTTAAATATTTTCGGCCACCTAAGAACTCTCTAATTTAATATGGCTTATCATTAGATGTGGTTCAGGTGCAATAACGAAACATTTTATAGGATGTTAGATGAATACATATTTAGACTGACATGGAAACATTGTATATCTTGATGAAGAGAACATATTTGAAAAGTGAATAAAATAATAAGGCAATTCTTTAAAAATATTTAACATTTTAATTAAATATATCACAGATTAAATGCATTTTTACTTTCTTGTACGAAGTAAAAAGGAAGTATCGTAATCGCGAAAAATTTCGGGTATCATATTTCAACGAAAATATCCATTTTCACCTATCGAATGCAATTTATCGAATTTTATTTTTGCGTTATATCTGAACGTAAGGACAGAATAAAGGTCTCTTTTCCCCCCAAAAAATTATAAAACTGATTTAAAATGGATTCTGAAGAGATTTTTTCGTGGCGTCTGTGTGTACATACATATGTATGTATGCATATATGTATCTCGCATAATTCAAAAACGAGTAATCTCAAACGGTTGAAATTTTGTATATAGGACTGTTATAACATGTAGATGTGCACCTCCTATTTTGGTTCCATTCGGCCGCATCAAAAATATATATAAACATATGCATATATTATCCACTCTGTTACTCGGGCTCAGTGAGTTCAGTTTTTTATTCTTATATGTTGGTGAACTGTGCATTTTTTGCTTTAAAAAATTATTAAATTATGTTGTTCTTATCTTCGGGTTAAGGTTTTTATTCCTTAAGTAAATGTCCATGCAATATTTCTAGAATTATCAACAATTTAAAAGTTGTTTAAGTGTGGCTAAGCCTAACCGTTTTTCTCATCGCGGCCATATTTGTTTACATTCGAAACTTAGGAGCATAGTGGATCTGTTGCCAGTCTAGAGAAACAAAGCTTCGTAACAACAAAGGTAACGTCTTCTTTTATTATTGCGAATTAAATCATGCTTAATCCATTATGGAATTTATTCGAGGAAATAAGTGTTTAAGATTTACTTCGTAATTTTTAATATAGATATTTTGAGTTTTTATGTATTTTTGCCTTGCCGCGAAGTGAGAACTGAATTACTTGAATAAGAAATAGTGAATCATCTGTGAAAAAGTGTTTCTTTTTTTTTGTTTTTTTAATTTCTTTTACACATCGTTTTTGATTTATTACAGTATTTGAATGGAACATCTGGCAACGATTAGGTAATTCTCGAGGTGATGTACATAATTTTTACGCATTCTGAGTTATCAAATGAATGAGATGTAACGCTGTTAAGTGAAGCTAGCGCCAGAGTGTCGCTATGGTAAACAAATATAGTGAATTTTAAAGAGTGCATCATTTATTCTACTGCGGTTTATGCGCTATGGATGAAGTAGATTTAATTCAATCCAGTAAGGTTAAATGAAATGCAAAACGCGTATATTTTAATATTACTTAGAAAGAAGTTATGTGGTGTACACATCAGATGTTTTGTTTATTTAAATTAATCAGATTAAAAGGTAAAAAAATAACATTCCTAAGGTGCCGCGCGGACGGTATAGTAGTTAGGTGAGTCTGATTGCTATATCGAAGGGCTCGGGTAAGTAATCCCGGAGAAGGCATGGATGTAAAATTGTCTGTCCTTTCATAGGAGGTAAAGGTGGTCACATACTAGGTACCAGTACGATGAAATGGCCACCACTTCGTTACGTGTTTTTAATTTTATAAGGCCTTAGAAGTGGCTAATGCTGTTCTAAGTAAGTGCCTGCCACTGGGAAAAAGTTGAAGTTGTAAGTTTGAAAGATAAACATCTTAGATTTTTCCGAATGGGAACAGACTGAAATTAATATTGAAACAACCGTTGAGGCTGGAATGGATGGAGTAAGCAAAACGTCACAAAACTGAAGCCAAGGAAATAGCATCGCGACAGGAAGACTTATCATGGCCGCCATACAGCGTACGCGTAAGACTGAGAAACATAGTGTTAAATAAAATTATACTGAACTTGAAAGCAAATATCAACGTCCATAGGCTCATAAAAATGTTTTAAAGCGGAATATGCATAAAATACCACTGATCTTCCAGGTTTCAACATATATATATATATATTTGTGTTATAGTTACCATTTACACATTTTAATATACCTAGATTTTACTAAATTTAAAATAGTTATTTGCAATTTTTGTGATTCTTCTTTATGCTAAGTAGAAAATCTTTTATATTAATTATTAAAATTTGTAGGCGGACATTTATAAGCGCTCAATGATGAATATCTAGCATGTAAACAACGCCGATTAGAGTGTAAGCAAAACCAACTAGATGCTCGCTTGTGGCAACGGCCGTGATAAGTTGTGATATCCAACCGTGTCGTTTCACGATTTCATTTTCATCGCACGGGACGTAAGAAGAAGGCTTGTTCCATCTATTCTAACCTCCATGGAAACAATGCTTTTACTATACACGAAAGTTAAAATGAATCAATGTAAAATCGTGTTTTGAGATTAATAGGTCTTTAGAACTAAAACGCTTCCTGGTTAAAAATGTACAAGTTTTATAAAATATATAACTAAATTAAAAGCATGAAAACAAACTAAAAGCTCTCAGAACATGATACAAAGATTAAAGGAAATGACAGGTATAAGCCAGGAGCTCCTGTTTTGTTATTTGGGTCTTCTTAAAATGCATCTAAGTTTATGTTCTATATTTTTAACTGCTTGCTTTGATTTTTTTATTAAATCCTCTATTACAAATGTACCAATCATACAAATTAGTACAGTAAACATCTAGGGATGTTAATTATAACTCAAGCTGTTACTTATAAAATTAAAAACACATAAATTTAGTTTTTGTAGCTAGAAAGAAATTCATAGCATCACAAATTTGAGAAATTTCTCGCGTGCGGGAGAAAAATGGCTGAATATTTTTGTCTCCTCTTTTCTTCGAATATTGTTTATATATTAAGTGAAAGAAATAGAATTCCAGTTTTAGTCTCAAAGAAAGAAAAATCTGGAGATTAAAGTTGCAGGTAATTATGTGCGAATGTACAGATCTTCATAGAACTTGATTACGTTTGGCGCATTCTCATCTTATCTTCCTCGCAGGAAATGACACAATCATAATTCAACCTCCAGACTTAAGCATCGAGAAACCGTTTATCGATCACTGATGCGCAAAATCGTAATCGACCGTATCGATAATGGGAATAAATGGCTGGTAATAAATATAAAATATAAAAGTAAAAACATCCCTCTCTCCTCACTGCCCTCCCAAATCATTATGCGAAAACGCATTTACAACTTTTAAAACCTGAAAAAACATATGTGTGCGATGTTATCGTCATGCGATGATTTGTAGGTACTTTATTTTTTACCACGATATTTTCGACTAAGATGTTTTTAAACTGAGGAGTTTTTGAGCCACTTTATTTTCGAAGACGATATTTTGTACCAGGATGTTTTAGAACTTTTGTGTTTTCCCTTTGCTTTCTTTTCTCCCGCGATGTTTTGTACCACTACGTTTTCGCTTTGCTTTGTTTTTTCCGCCACGTTTTCGGTTGCGATATTTTCCGAGGACACCTTATAAACATAATTATAAATGTTTGCCATTACATATCCTTCCTTTAATGCATGAAATCGAAACTCGAAATTTCAGTTACTTGTAAAGAGTAGTAGTAATTAAATATATGCCATTTAGAAGTAAAATCTATATTACGTTTCTTATGCATCATGAAATTTGTAAATTTAAAAAACGAAAACATAAGTCTGTTCGATTTATAACGTAAAATATGAAAATCACAGTATGTTCCTTAAAAAAAAGGTTTTTTTTCAAAAATATCTCTCAAGTGCTTTGAGTTTAATGGATGAAAGCACAAAATATTTTCATTTTGTTGAAAAATAGATAGTTTCTGATCAATTTAATTAAAAAATAATATTGCAGGAAGCGGAAATGGATCTTAAGGTTTTATTTATGATTTATATTTAAAATTAAACGTTTATAAAACGTTTAAAAAAGTCATTATAAACAATGGTATTTATTTAATTTACAACAATTGCTTTATAAGGTATTTTTCCTGCTTTCTTCGCATGCCTTCGTGGTGTAGTGGTCAGCACGCTCGGCCGAGAGGTCCATGGTTCGATTCCCGGCGAAGGCGTTGCTCATTTTTCTGCCTCCTGCTTCAAAAATATCTAATGTCTCTACAGGCTATTAAAACAAGAAACATATATTTAAAATCTTTCATTTATTGAAAATAAAAATCAGTGTAAAAATATGAGCAGTTTTATTCTTGAAAGTTATCTATCTTAAGAGGAGCCTTATGAAATTTTTATTTTCTTAATCTTTACTTTTAATTAAAAATTTGAGTGAATAAATAGTCGCCTCACGCTTATTAATTAAAATCTCTCAAGGGCAAAAGAGTCTCTACATGATTAAATCTTACTCAGAAATATTAATGCAATTTTAATATAAATTTCTGGTAGAATTGTGTATTAATTAAACCAATCTGAAAACTCAGAATTTCCAAGCAAATACATGATCTTAAGAAATGCAAGACATGGGCCAGTATTTCTCCTCTGATTATTAATTTGAGCCTATTTGCCTTACAACGTTCCTACAAAAGTCGCATTTCCTAAGCGATAATCCCTCAACAGTTTAACAGTAGCCGTGTTAAAACACTGAGTGTTTCAGCACAGAGCTTACAAATTTTCATTAGAGATAGAATACACCTAGGCGATAGAAAAGCATGCAGGAAACAGGAAACGTTTTCCTGGCGCGGTAGTGACGACACAAACACAAGAAAGGAAGGACACAATTCAGAGTTGAAACCTGTTTATTTTGCTCAGTGCAGCTAAAATGTTGGAATAGCTGTGGCTGGCGTACGAAATAGATGGCGCTACGTATGCGCAACCTAACCTCAACATTGGATTAGTAGGGATGGTCAGGTACATTGGCCGGCAAGATCGCCAGACCCCACTTGCATTAACTACTTCCTCTGGTCAAGGACACTGGTGTACGAAACCCCCGTTAGCATTGCTGAGAAACTTATTGCACGCATCGTGACAGCTAATAGGGAAGCCAGAGATATGCTCGATATTTTCATCATCATCAGATCTTCGTCGTCAGATCTTTAATCATCATCAGATGATAGCATCAGCTCTTCCATGCGCCGCAGATGTCAAGCCTGCATTACGGTCCGGAGACGTAATTTCAAGCACCTTCTTTGAAGACAGTCGTAATCTGTTTTTGTTTATTTCTTGGTTTGTGAGGTATAGTTCGACCGTCTCAAACGCAACCTTGGCTGGCATTCTGCCAAAACACATAGACTCGTCCAAAAGAGGCGTTATCACTTGCTGCGATGTGAAAGGTCACTTGAAAGTCTTCGCTTCTCCGGAAAGAGATATGCTGGAGGGAAAGAAAATCCCCATCCTTCCACCCTAGTTTGAGAATAATTCGGTCTGAATGGCGCATGCGTGTTTGCTCTCATGGCCGCGGATGAGGCGGTCGAACTATACTAAGCATAACAAAATATGTCTTCTCACCCTGTTCGTGTCCTTCCGCTCTTGTGTTTTGTATTGTCACTCCTCCGCCAGGAAAACGTTTCCGACCATGCATTGCTATGAGACATTCTATTGTCTAAGTATATTCTATCTCTCTTAAAAATTTGTTACCAATTCTATGAAATACCCTGTACCTACCTATTAGGTTACGGAATAAACCGATAACCGGTCTCTTCCGGAGGATGTCGCTGTGGGATGACGTATTGTACGCTAAGAAAGAACAAAAAATAATGCAAATTTATCATATAAAAAACAATCGAACAATATTTACTGAAGGAAACAAAAGTTACCTAAATGAGAAAGTTAATTCAGTGAAGCCTATCTAAGGCGACTATTTATGGTTCTAAATAATCCCTTCTATGAAGATGGTCGCCTTAGAAAGGCGAAATTTTATATCATGCTAATGAATGATACTTCAAGAAGACTAATAAATTGAAACAAAAACGAGCTTTAATTTTAACTAAAAGAATATCGATTAATGAAGAGAAAGAAAATAATTTAAAATTTGATAATTGATTAAAGAATTTTAATGTAGGTAACCATAAGATGTTATTTATCTTTTTTATTGATCTTTTTTAGACCCTATTTTTCACGAAAAACTGAAGTACAACTTTAAAAAAGATGTTAAGTAAACTATGACTTTTAATAGTTAAGCATATCATTTAAAAATTCTATTAACTACTTTACGTAGCATTAATTTCTTACCTATTTTCAGTTTTTTAAAGCTTAGGATTCCTTCTTGCTCTTTAAATAAAAACATTAGCTATTAATTCATTCAAAAATAGGATTATATTCGTCATTTCTTCTTGCGCTAACAATTCATTATGCGAATATACATTTACAGCTTTCAAAGCGTTAAAAACATGTCTGCGATGTTATCGTCATACTATAATTTGCACATGCTTTAATGTTTACCACGCTATTTTCGAAGACGGTGTTTTAAAACTGGATCTTTTTGAACCGCTTCATTTTATAACGACTATGTTTCATATCATAATTTTTTTTTAATTGCAATGTTTTCTTTTTGCTTTCTTTTTTTTCAAGATGATTTGTACGATGATGCTTTTCCCTTGTGTTGTTTTCTCCCTGTCATTTTTGTCCGCCGTGTTTATGCCGCGTTGTTTTCCTCAGACACCAATTCACAGACGATATATTGTTACTTAGAAACAGTGTAGGTGCAAATTCGATGAGAAACACTTGGACATAGTGATATTAAAAGCTGAATTAAAGCTAAATGAAAGCTTATAATGATAACTTTTAAAATGAAACGTTGTTGCTATGGGGTGGTTGCTCTTTATTCCTCCAAACTTTCCCGTCCTTTAAAAAAAATCTGATTCAAACACCACATGGCTTCCTTGTAAAAAATATAAATTAAAGGCATTTTTTGTTGCATTTCATTTAAATTTATTTCATCGAATTTCATTAGAGACAGATTTCTCATTCAATTAATTCAATTCTCCCTTTGCGGTAAGGCAAAAATGCATGCCATTAAAAACTGAAAAATATAGAAAAAATAAAACACCAAATACAGTTACACAATTAGAAAAACAGTTTTTACAATTCAAATTAGAGTTTCTACCCGAAAACAAGCAATTCGGCCAGCAGGCAACAAGGCACACTTTTCGGTGCACAAAACTGATTGTTTACTTTTGATAATTGTTTACTTTTGATACTTTACTTTGAAAAAATATTGATGGTGCAGAACCTGAACTTACTATTCTCCTAAGTTTAAAATGTAAACAAATATAGCTGCTATAAGAAACAAAAATCAGGCTTAGCCGCACTTAAGCAACTTTTAAATTGTTGGTATTTTTACAACTATTGTATGCAGATTAACTAAACGTATAAAAACCTTAACCGGATGATAAGAATAACATAATTTAATCATTTTAAAGCAAAAAAAAGTGCACAATTTATCAACATATAAGAATAAAAGAACTGAGCTCACGAAGCCGGGTAACAGAATGGGTATTTATATATTTACATACTATTGGCGCGGCCGGTTGCAACAAAAAAGAGATGTGCACAACTACACGTTATAGCAGTCTTATATACAAAATTGCAACGTGCTGAGGCAACCCGTTTTTGAGTTACGCGAGATGCGTACATTTATACGGGCCTATGTACGTACAGACGTCACGAAGAATTCTGTTCTAAATCCATTTTAAATAAATTTTATAATCCGTTTGGAGAAAAAAAATCCTTTATTTTGTCAGAGATGTAGAGATGTCACTTAAAAACATCGTTAAATTGCATTCGATGGCAGTCAAAATGGTAATTTGCGTTGAAATATGATACCCGGAATTTTTCGTGATTACAATACTTCCTCTATTTCGTACAAGGGAGTAAAAATCTTAAAACCAGTGGAAGAAACTTTCAACAAAAGGGCAAATGAAACGAACATCTCTTTGCAAATGAAACGGAATACATTACTATTCTACCAGAACGCAATTCAATCAACGTACAGCGCCACAATTCGCAACTTCAACAACCCTTAAACAGAGGCAACATTTTCTCTTTATATTCCCCGTAAATCAGGAAGGTGGGATATAAGTCACGAAGAGAAACAAGGAGTAATGAGACGAGAAGGAAAACAAACGTGAAGAAAATGCTGGAATCTTCGTAAAATGTTTCACAGAAAACAAAAGTACAAGAAAGAAGTCTCTTCTGAGAGATCAAAGAAACCGAAAGACGGAAGCTGAGAAAGAAAGAATGCCTTTTATTTCGCTTTTTGTTTTATTCTTTCTCACAATCTCTTAAAAAACAGGGAAACAAAACAATAGTAATTTAATACCTTTCGACGAAGATAAACTTTAAAACGTGAAAAGTGAATAAATTTTGATAATAAAATGCTGCTATTGCAAGTAAATAGAAGTTTTCAGAATGCAAATTTAGAAACGAAAAAAAAACGAAAAAAAAAAGATTTTTTAACAACTATAAAGATGAGGTCAATGTAGCAAATGGAGAGAATTAAAAAAATGTTGAAAATATCGAGCAGGATTCATTATACAAACACTTATTTTCTATAGGACTCATGGAAAGCCTCCCTTCAGATGAGCTGGTTGCAGCAAGATTTATGCATTCTGCGTATCCGTGAAAAGCAAATGTATGAAAACATTTCAGTATGAATGAAATCAATTCATTTTTTCCAAGCAATAACCAATTCGTAAATAATTTTTTATTGCCAAACCAGGAAACACAAACTTGTGACACTTCAATTTAATACGTATGACATCATGATATAAATTTAATGAAACATAACAACATTTTTTTAAAATCAGTAAAATAATTAAGTGACATCAATATATCGCGTCAATTATACTAATCTGAAACAAAAAATTTCCAACAGGCGCTATTTATTTAAAATGCTGACATTAACGAAACATTTTCGGCATACAATGACATCACATGTTCTTTGTTCAGCTTCAAAATATTATACTATATAATAACAATATGTTTAATGTTTAGCAATGCTATTTTTATTTCATATTTTGTAAAACTTACAAATTTTGATTAACAACTATATGATTTCAAAGCGAGCAGTAACAATACTTCTCGAAATAAGAATTTTTTAAATCTCTAACGCGCGACACTGTTGTCATGGAAAAATGAGTGCAAAAATTAGTGTTTTCATAGTTTTTAATTAATATCTTGGCTGATTAAAGCTGTAGGAAGATTAGAATAGTCGAAATGGCTTCCCGCGAATTTTTGGAATCCGGAGTAATATATTAAAAGTTTGGCAGTTCTATTTTTATTTTATATTTTCTAAAACTTACAAATTATTTGCTAACAAACTTTACAATTTATAAGCAACCAGTGGCAATACGTTTCGAAATAAACAGATTTTTATTTCCAGCATGCGAGACTGTTGCCACTCAGAAAAATGATAACGAAAATTAGCGTTTTCAGAGATGTTAATTAATATGTCGACTGATCAAAGTCGTATGAAGATGAGAATTGCCGAAATAGCTTCCCACGAATTTGGAATCCGGGGGTACCTTTAAATGAACTCCCCGCCGATCATGCCACAAACAAAGAAACACACACACAGACAGACGCATACAGACTTTAATAGTATAGATTTGTTCGCATAAAATTAAGAGAAAAGCTTGGGGTCATGTTTAAGATACAATGCATAACGCACACATTTATTTTACTAAAACTGCACACATAACGTAAAGCGTCATCTTCTCGCTGATATACGCTTCGCATTGCAAGCGATCTATCGAACTGAGGCTTTCACATTCAATCACATAACCTGGATCAGGTGCTCCAGTTGGTTGTTGAGTCGCAGTTATCAAGTGCAAGCATCCACTATAATTTTTAATATCACTACTTTTGTAATTATATCTTTTTTATAATGAAAACAGCATTTATTCCTGATTCTAAATTCGAGATTAAGAAATATGAATGAGATTCCCTCGATTGTTTTAAACCACGCCTTCCACTTGCCTGTCTAGATGACATTTGGCAAGCACATTCAGATACACTTTTTTAAATCTATGTTAATTTTTATATACACGCCCGCAAGAGGTTTTACCCGGCCTTTATTATACGTTTATCCCTATACTTATATTTAGAAAAATGTTGTACTCCTATCAGGACTTCTGTTGATTCTAGTTGATTTTGCAACCATAACTGTCGTCCTGAGTAGGAACAGGGAGCTTACTAAAAGCTATGTTCGTGCGTGTGTAGAAGATACAACAAAGATAAAATGGGTGAGAATTACCCTTTATTTGCTTATCGATTTTACATACATTCCCGAACTTCGGGATACAAAGACCAACCACTTGTGGTCTGAACGTAAAAGAATATAAGACTACTAACTAACTAAAATTTAAATAAGAGCTACTTTTAATATTTACACAGATGACTAGCACTAAGACTGGTCTTTTAAATTACTACGTCTGTAGTACGCAAACTGCGAAAAACTACAATACGTTTTTTAACTTTCAAGAGGGTTAACCTCTGGCCTTAAAGGCGGACAGTAACTGATGGCAAGCTCGCGTGAAGACTCGCAGCAAGAAGGCTCTATTTCCTTCCTTCTTCGCTTGGTAAAAAGCCACAGCTTAAATACTTAAGCGATAGCAAGTACAATTTGTAAAAACATATTCACGCGTTAATTCTGGCCGGAAGTGGAAAATGAGAGATGATAGTAAAGTTTTAAAATAAAATAAACGTTAGTGAACTTAAAATCCTTACACTCCTTATATAAATAAAATAAAAACTGACTTCCGTAAGAGAAAAATTCACAGAAATACTTAATTTAAAAAACTGCAATTTTTCATGTCCTTTTCAATTTACATTGACGGGTCGGTGAGTAAGTAAAGAAAAATAATTCGAGGGTAATTTTTCCTCTTTAAGTGCCATTCAATTATGTTCTTTTGCGATTTACTGGTGTCATAAATATATAATTTTGTTACATTTTGGTAGACCGAAGGAAATTTCATACAAGTAAATACAAATTTCATACAAGTTTTCAAACTTCTTGTGTTTTCATTTTTTCATAACAAGTATAAAACTTTCCCAAATATAGAAACTTTGATAGAAACTGTATAGAAACTGGGATACAATATTGAAAGTTAGATTTCGTTTTTTGTCCAAAATTAATTTTTTAAAATTTCAAATTTCTAAAACATGAATATTTTATCAGTTAAAACTCTTCTTTAATCGGAAGCATATGTCTGCTAACAACAATTGTGAAAATAAAGGCCAAGTAAGGACTTTTAAACCTGGGAAAGGGGTAAGGTACGTACCTACTTTTAGTTCATAATTGCAATAAAAATATACTGTATTGTTAATATGATTACGGTGATGTGAGGGGTCTAGCTCGACCCTCATGGCAGACTTACGTCACCCAATGGCCTTTTTGCGGCTTGCACCAGAGCAAACCAGAAACAACAACAGTTCCAACAAAAGATAATATATCAAGATAGTTAATAAAAGGCAACTAAATATATAAATACATTCGTCAATATATACTATAGTAGTCTTTTCTTAATCCGAGTTTACAGCACAACACGAAAGAGTTAGTTATAAAAAGTTAATTTTTTCAGTCTGGCAAATTTTTTCAGTTTTTTAAAAGCATTTAAAATATCATATATATTAAAAACATCATTTTTCTTAAACTCAATCCTGGTATCAGTAAAATACTTACATGTTTCCACATAATGCTTCGCAGCGCCCGGTTCTTTACAGATATCACAGAGGTCAGACTCTTGTAATTTAAACCTTTTAAGATAGAAAGGAAAACGGCCATGACCCGTAATGATTTGATTAACTTCAATGTCTGAATAACATAAACCTTTTCTAAGTCTAACAAATTTCATATAACCTTTATTTCTATCAGACCTTTCCCACTCTTCGCTCCATTCATCATAAATATGCTTTTATAAAAGCTTTCCTTGTTGATTCCTGTGCACTGCGAAAAAAAAATTGGGAAAGTTTCTAATACAGGTATTTTGACACAAAATCGCACTTCTTCTGAAATGGCATGCCAATTTTTATTCCATATTTCGATCCGACGACTCAAATTACACCTAAATATTAAATTTTGTAAACTTTGGTGCAAAAGTCATGGAGAAATTTAAAAAAGTTAATTTGGATAAATGTTTTTTCAGTTTGCGCCAAAAATAATTCACTTGGCGAACTTCTTAATATATGGTAATCTATTTTCCTTTCCCTTTTTACATTGTGCATGAGCGGAAAAAAAGTCACATTGTTACTACTTTCAAATAATTTTAACAAAGTGAGTGAACAACATTTGATGTTATCACAGCTTTCAACAAATATGCCAAATTTCAAAACGCACTAATATATATATTCAAGTATATCTTCGGAAATTTCGAATAAAAAAGTCTATTTGTTTGCAGGTGTGCTTAGAAATGCATTAAGATCATGGTAAAAAGTTTATAGCTATAATTCAAAATGTTTTTCGAAAAATTTACAAAAATTATTTAAAAATACAAATTTTAAAAATAATTTACAAAACATGGGTGAATTTTGCTTGGAATGAACCTAAATTTCGAATTCTGGAAGAAGGAGTCAAATAAGTTTAATAAATAAAGAGTTACAGAAGTCCAGAAATCCGCAATGCTTGGGACCAGAGGTTGTGTGGATTTTAGGATTTTTCAGATTTAAGACCAGAAAAGATAAACCATAATATTCAGACTAAAAGTGCAAAATAAATAAGGCATATTAGATACATTTAATTAAATTATTATATACAATAAGATACATTATTACATTAATTTATTATATGTGTTAAATTATTATATATATTACTCATTTATATTAGTGATTACAGGAATATTTTAAAGCATTAAGGATATATACAATAAAGACATATAAAAATGAGGGATATTAATAAAATATTTCATTTTTACATGTTTAAAACATTTTTCTGATAGAGGTTTGTTTTAAAACTGTAAGGTGTTCTAAACTAAGTTTTTTTTTGTAAATTCTATAGATTCATAATCTCTAGCTCTGTGACACAGCTCTGTTGTTCTAAATATTTTAGGCATTTTTCACCATGTTCCAAACCCTCATTAAAAGATATTTTCTCACTCCTATCAAATTCACTATGTCGGTTTCGGAATCATTTTCTTGCTATGGCGATGTTCAAAACAGAGCCATTGATTTCATCATCGGTCATCTGACATGCCAGTGTTGGCCATCTGAACACATCATCCATACTACAAACCTCTTCTTGGCTAAGATTTTTTTCTGCCTTTAACACAGAATCATTATTATTTGGTAATTATGATGTCATTACTGAATAAATATTTTTTCTTCGGTATTTCGTTCTCCATGTTGCGGTTTCTGGAACCTATAAATTGAATGTTTATATTTTGAGAGACTGCGGATTTCAGGAGTTGGCGGATTTCAGGTCGGTGGATTTTTGGTATTTGACTGTATTAATAAATATATATATCAAATTCAATTAACATTGAAGAGATAAAATTTTGAGAGCTAATTTTTAGAAACTGCTCGTGCGAGTATTATAAAATTTGGCACTTGGCATAATTTGAATCGTAAAATCTAAAAATGGAAAAAAATTAGTATGTCATTTCAGAAAAAGTCCGATTTTGTGTCTAAATACCTATATTAGAACATTGCTATATATAAATCTAATACATATCCTATGTAGCGCTTTCGAAACTTGAAAAACGCAAGCTGAATTTCGTTAATTGGCCCAGTGGAATGGGAGGCGTAATGGCAAACCGCACATTGAGTTGGTCAATGTTAACGAATTTTGCTTACTGCGCATGCTCATTGATGTACCGTTGGCGAGGGAGGAAATATTGGCGACTAAACATAAACAACCCTACACAAGCTTGTTAGTAATGTTAGTTTTACTGTTTACAATTGCAATACTATGGATATTTGCGTGCGCTTATTGCTTGTGCTTCTGTTTAATTTCATTTTAGTTTGTCTTGTTCATAAACATTATATTAAATTTCAGTTATTTGACTTTAATTCAGTAATTTAAACTGGATTTATTCCTTAATTTGTTAAAGTATATACGAATGAAACGTACTGTAAATCCTCAATTGCTTTTCAGAAGCTTCTTTTTTTCAGCTCACAAGTATAATCCATAAGCATTCAGCAATATCTTATTAAGTTTCCTTTTTGTAATCCTTCCTAAATGAAAATTTGCCTGGTTTACCGTATTTAATTTATTTGTGTGGTTTACCGTTAATATACCGTATTTAACTTCTTTTAAAATTGCGCCAAATTCTTTTCTGGACATGCGCAGTAAGTGAAATTCGTTTAACATTGATCAACTCAATGTGCGGTTTGCCATTACCGGAACAGGAGATGTAGAACTACCGTTTTTTTGCGCAGTGTATATCAATATCAGCAGCATTAACATCAGTAATTGCTTCCTTGGCCAGTACATCCGCCATCTCGTTTCCAAAATATCCAAAGTGTGCTTTAATCCAACTAAACACAATATTTTGATCTTCTCTCAATTCTTTATATAATTCTCTAATATCTACTATTAGAGGATTGTCTTAATCAAGTCGTGACAGAGCTTGAAGAAATGATAGGCTATCAAAATAAATATATATATCATATTGCTTTTTACGATTCTTATTAATCCATTTCAGTGAGTAAAAAATAGCCATAGCTTCAGCTTGATAAACTGAGTTATAAATATTAAGTTTAATTTATTATTCACAATCTCTGTTCCATAATGATTTATAACATATGCGAAAGCAATGGCGTTTCCCAAACCTGACCAATCCGTATAACCGTCCATTTCTCCTACTGTGGAGCATCCAAATAATACTGAATAAAAAGTTTCTCAACAGGATGAATCAAATTTAAGTCAAATTTTTCAAAAGCACACCGTATTGCAAGTATGATTAGAGTATGAAAGAGATGTGCACAATAGTATGATACAGCAGCTTTCTATGTAAAATTTAAATGTTCTACGGTTTGTCGCTTTTGAGTTACGCGAGACTCATTCGAACGTACGTACAAACGTCACAAATAATCTACTTTGGATCTATTTTGAATTATTTTTAAAATCCGTTTTAGAATAAAGAGTACTTTTATTCTGTCCGTACATACATACGGCACGCAGAAAAATAGTCAAAAGGGATTCGGAAACGGAAAAAAAAATATTTCCTTTTAAATGCAAATTCGAATATTTTCGGGATTATAATACTTTTTTGCTTCGCAAAAAGGAAGTAAAAATGTTTGCGTAGAATAAGCATTTATTTAAAACTTATAACTAAACTAACTAATCAAATAAACCTAGGAAACAGAGAATAATTTATGATATAATATGAAAAGAACAAGAGATTAAATAATGCACCTACATTTTACAAAATGCAATCAATGCACCTTACAAATCAATGCATCTACATTTTTATATCATGAATAATGAAACAGAGAGAGATTAAATAACGAAATCTAATAATCAAACTGTATTATCAAAATTATAGGTGATTAACTTTATAAATTTATAAAGGATGGCCTATGTTTTTGTTATTCGTGATGTAAAATAGTAGATGAATTTTGTAAAGTATTTAATCCCTTCTTCTCATTAAACTATATGCTAAATTATTTATTTAAGTTTAACATATTAATTATTTTATGAATTTTAATTTAAAGCGCTTTTATAAACCCCCTTTTTCGGCTATTTTTAGTTGTTTATTTTGCTATGTGGGTTGTTATATACACTGCCCTGTAAAAGTTAAGGAGCAGCATGTTTTTCAAAGCTCACCATTACAAAATGTCAGTTACGTTTAAATTCACAGTTCATACTCACGGGAGTAATGAAGTTTAAGATAATATATACAAAAGCAACAGCTACCACTATTATTTTATAGAAATGAATACTTGTATAGGAGTTGCAGAAAAAAATGCAAAAAAATGTAGTTTTTGTTCACGGGCAATTGTTATTACAATTGTTATCTGCAAATGTTATTACAGGACAATAACCAGGATAAGTCGTTTGGCCGATCGGATGGATGGAAATGGGAATATCACAAGCTGATGCTTCTAGACATCTCAAATGTCTCTAGTAGTGTGGTTCACCGACTATGGAATCACTTTGAATCCGAGGATTCTGTGTCTAGAAGACATGTTCCAGGTAGATCTAGAGTTACAGCACTTGCATTACAACACTTGACCGTTTTTAGCATTTTCGATCCGAAGGAGGAGTAACATTACTATGCCTCAGGTCATGGCAGATCATTTAGAGGCAACAGGAATCTCAGCTACTATAGTGCGCAGAGGCTTGCACAATACAGGACTGTATGCAAGACGATCCGTTGTCTCTGTCCCCTTGACACATAGGACAGATATGTGCCCGTTTATGTTGGGCAAGAGAATACATCGCCTGGACCAGCCAACAATGGGAGTCTGTTCTCTTCACAGACGAGTCCAGGTTTACACTGGAGAGTGATTCAGGTCCTCAGCCGATCTGGAGGGAATAACGCAGCAGATCTGCCAAATTCTAAATTGGGGAAAGACACAGTTACAGAGGTGGTGGAATAATGGTTTGGGCCGGGATCTCTCTCGGTGGTCGCACATGCATGTGTTCCATGGAGGAACTTTGACAGGTGTGAGATATCAATACGAGATCCTTGATCAATATGCCCGCCATATGCCGCTGCTATTGGTACTGGAATTCTTCTAATGGACGGCAATGCGCGACCGCACGAAGCTCGGGTTGCTGAAGAATATCTTGAGGGTCACGGTATGAAGTGGATGGAATGGCCAGCTCAATCTTCAGACCGGAATACAATAGAGCATCTTTGGGACTACATTAGGAGACAGGTTGCTGGTTTAACTTCTCCTCCAGGGTCAGTAGATGAGCTTGAACAAGGATTACTCCTTGTCTGATCGTAGCTTCCCATTTCATTGACTGACAACTTGTAAGGTTTTAGTTTAAACTAACAAAGTTTTATTTTAATTTCCCCTTTCCTATGATTTCTTATTTCAACTTCTCGTTAGAATGAGCGCGCGTTTCAGCTTTATGCTAATTTGAAGTGGAGCCAACGTTGGTATTTAAGGTTAACGAGGAACTTTTCGGTGTGAGAGAGCTTTTAGTCTCAGATCACTGCTGCTCTGTTCGACGTTCGCCTGACTAGCTAATATTTAAATTCTAAGCCTTAGCGCTGTTACTCTATTAATTATTGAAGTAAATCTAAGCGCGTTAGTATTAGTTAAATCTTGCTACGCACCATTAACATAGAGGCCAACCTCGCGTTTATAGCTCTGTGACCAACGATTACTTAATTTCTATTTAACTTTAGTTTAATTTATTTGATTGTTCAAGTTAGACCCAAGTGCCGTCATTATTTTCTGTTATCCCTCCCGAGTTTGGAAGTGGCTGTATATAATTGAGGTTTAATAAAAGGGGATTTTAAATCCTTCTTACGTGTAGTTATTCTACCACCTAATCACAGTATTCTACCACAGAACATAGCTGCATTCAGCTCCCTGTTCAAGATCAGGACTTAGATTACTTCACGAGTATGTTCGCCAAGAGTATGCACCGAACACTCAGTCCTGACAAACTTAATTGACAGCATGGAACGTCGCTGCCGCCAATGTATTGCAGCTAGGGGTGGACACATTCCTTATTAAAACCCATTGTTGTTATTGTTACCATTCCATTTTTCCTCAAAGATCTATCATATACTGTTTCTCCCAAACTGGATTTCTCTGTCGAGAGTGCAATTTTTTACTGTAATTCATGTTTGTCTTGAACTATAGAAACATTCTATGTCTTATTCATTAAAGAACTAATTAGTAAATATATCTGTAACTCTCTTGTTTCTATGTTGCTTCATTCTCAGATTAGACACAAGAAACATGCTTTTCGTTAACTTTTAGAGAACAGCGTACTTCGGTAAAGGTTCGGTTTGGTTCAGTTGATTATGGCAAAGTCCACTAGGGGTATTTGCTTAAGGAATGTTCTAAGGGAAACTGGCTCGTTTACAAGGTACTCTTGGGGAAAATCCCGAAAACGCCCTTGCAGCTAGCCCATTCCTCTGGAATAGAGAGCCCAGGTCGAAACTACCAGTGTTCAGCGATATTACCACTCGGCCGCTGGTGGCATGTACTTCAGTAAAGACTGAAGTCCCGTTTATCTAAATTAGTTATGTAAAGAGATATTAACGATTTCATAGCGATTTATGATATTCAAATAACGTACAACTTCATTTTTGTAATGCCCGGCCGCTTTATTTAACAGGCATTAGCTTGCACACTACAAGGAAGTGATGCCCATTTCGTTGTGGAAGTACCTAATGTTGTCTCCTAAGGAGGGACAACAGTTACAACCATGCCTTCTACAAGATTCGAACCCGCGCCTATTATCACGGCAGTCAGGGTCACTAACCACTATACGGCTGGCTGTCACAACCCCATTTATTTGATCTTAAAATATCACGGTGTTTTATTTCTGCATTTAAGATTTTTTCAAGGTCAAGGAAGGAATACAACATTTGCTTTTTACTTCCTTGTACGAAGTAAAAAACAAACTATTGTAAACACAAAAAATTTCGGGAATCATATTTCAACGAAAATATCGTTTTGACCGCTATCGAATGCAATTTAGCGATGTTTTTGAATGACATTCCTACGTAAGAACAGAATAAAAGACCAATTTTCCTCAAAAATTATAAAACTGAATTAAAATAGATTCTGAAGAGATTTTTTCCTAGCGTCTGTGTGCACTTACGTACGTATGTATGTATGTATGTATCTCGTATAACTCAAAAACGAGTAGCCTCAGAACATTGAAATTTTGTATATAAGACTGCTATAACATGTAGATGTGTACCTCCTATTTTGGTTGCAATCGGTGGCACCAAAAGTGTATAAATAGATGTATATATATATATATACACCCTCTCTGTTATTAGGCTCAGTGAGCTCAGGTATTTTATTCTCATATGCTGGTAAATTGTGCATTTTTTACTTTACAAATGATTGGATTAGGTGATGATTGGATTAGATTGCAATGATTGCAAATGATTGGATTAGATTACAATGATCTTCCGATTAAGGGTTTTGCGCCTCTAGTAAATCTGTGTGCAAGATTTGTAAAATTATCAAAAATTTACAACAAACAACTACGGCTAAGCCTAATCATTTTTCTCATGGCAGACATATTTGTTTACATTTCAAACTTAGAAGAATATTTGATTTGTGGCCAATCTAGAGAAACTAAGCTTCGCAACACCAAAGATAACGCCTTCTTTTATCATTGCGAATTAAATCATGCTTAATCCATTCTGAAATTTATTCGAGGAAATAAGTGTTTAAGATGTACTTCAAAATTTTTATATAGATATTTTGAGTTTTTTTGTATTTTTTCCTTGTCGCGAAGTGAGATCTGAATCAATTGAATGAGAAGTGCTGAATCATCTGCAAAAAACGGTTTCTTTCTTTCTTTCTTTTTTTTATTTGTTTAATTTCTTTTACACATCGTTTTAGATTTATTACAGTATTTGAATAGAGCATGTGGCAACGATTAAGTAATTCTCCAGCTGATATACATAACTTTTGTGCATTCTGACGATTTATAAAATGAATGGGATATAGCGCTGTTAATTGAAGCTAGAGCCAAATTGTCGCTGTGGTAAACAAATGTAGTGAATTTTAAAGGGTGCATTTATTCTATTGTGGTTTGTGTGCTATCGATGAAGTAGATTTAGTTCAATCCAATAAGTTTATATGAAATGCAAAATGCGTATGATTTAATATTCCGTCATGTGGATTTTTTTATCCTGAAATTCATTAAAAGCATCGTGTTTAAAAAAAGGACTATGAAGACGGCTAGTATCCACGAACAATTCGTTTCAGCATCAATCGATGCAGAGGGTTAAAATAGCAGGTATCGTGAGAACCAAGCACTCATTATCGCGCTGTCTCCGGTGAATGACGAGTAAGGAAGCGCCGATGACATTCCTCCGAATCGCACGCGATTCGGCAAAGATCGGGTGGTGAAAGGTCTCGAATCGAATACGACCTTATCAATGACTACAGCTGGCGGTTTCAGAATGAATCAATGCAAATCTGAAATGACACTGAAATGTCAGGAAGATGACAGGGGGGGGTAGAAATGATAGAGAAGAGCGGGAGATATATCGCGTCGGATGTTCCTTTTCCGGCAGCAGAAATTTGCATTTTGACGCGAAAGTCTGAAATATAACAAATAGAGGGAGAGAGAAGTGAAGGCTGCACGGGGTTCCGGAGAAGATAAATGCAGAAAATGAGCGAAAGAGTGCGGTTGATGCTGACATTTTTATGATCTTTCTAAAAATGAAATGCGAGAACGAGATTCGCTTCTATTTGAAAACGCGTTGGAGGAAAATGAAATGTCATTTCCTAAGAACTGAGACTCGAAACCTTCCAAATTCCAACTGATAAGAAACAGGATAACTGCACTCAAACTCGAACAAAATTTTTATGTCTTCTGCTTATGATTCATGTAAGCGTCCGAACTGAACATGGTGTATTTATTATTTTTACTGTTATAAAATTTTCTTCCTATAACGCAGCTTTATCTTTAACAGTTTCGGATATTTCGGGAGTGTTGTTTTAAACTATATGTGGCTATAAAAATATAATGCAAACTTTAAAGGATATATCTAGGATTAAAAGAAGAATTTTTCTTTGAAGGCACTCTTGTAGTGTAGCATTCTTGTTGGACAGTAAAACAAAAACTGCAACGAAGATCAAATGAGAAAAAAGAGCAAAAAATAAAATTAAAAGAAAGAAATAGAAATAAAAAAAAATTTAAAAAAAGAGAGAAAAAAAAAGAAACTGAAATGTTTTATATGTTAAATTACGTCCAAAGAGGCGTTTTTTTAACATTTTGTGTGTTACCTTCTCATCTTCTTTGCACTAAACCATAAAATTCAGTTCAAGAGCAGTATCGCAAAATAATTTTAAAATGAGCATATCTTTAGAATTTCCGATACACAGTTTCACGCGCTGGAGATAAAATGTTCTTCCTGTACAACGTTGCCATTGCTCTCTTTGAAATCCTTCTGTTTGTTAATCAGAAGTTCGTTAAAGTTTTACAATATGTGAAATTGATAATAAAACTAATTCCAAATTTCGAATTTGGGCTTTCAGATGCCCATATTCTGGTGGAAACGTTCAATGTTCAAAATTTGATGCCTCTAGGTATCGCTGTTTTATTGCAATGCGAGAAACATGCATACATTTATGCAGATTCTTCATTATTTAATTTCTTTAAATATAATACAGGGCGATAAAATTTTTTGGCAACAATTTGAAAAGTGAAACAACGCTTATAGTGAATCGACGCAAAATGTCAAAACGAAATAAATAGTTCTTCTGGGAAAATTGCCCCTTTGGACTAAAAATTTGAAAGATTTCAGATTTTAACGGTCACTCAAAAGGATTTGTTAAGGTTTTTACGCTCTCGCTGACCTCCCAATCTACCAGTTTGCTCTCGCATTCACTCCTGCTGTTCTTTTTTCTTCTTTTTTTTGGGGGGGGGAGAGCGGGAGGTTCTTTTAGCTTTCTTATACAGCATGGTTTTCTTAACATTTACCCTCACATAAACTTCAATTGCAAAATGAGAAATTTTTACAGCCTTATAGTAGCACATGTTTAAAATTCTTGATCTAATGTTAAGTGTTGGCACGGGCATTTTTCTACTTTTTTTCTCAGTTCGTTATATCAATGTCCAGTGTTTTTAATAAGATGGCTTGCAAAACGTTTTTTTTCCCTTTTTATTATTAACTCTTTGTGTGTTAACTTCATTTATTAGATATCACTTTCTTGCCGCTTAGCATAAAATTCAATTCAACAGCAAAATCACAAAATATTAGAATTCCTGATAAACTGTTCGAGTTCTCACATACCTTTCAATGTTCGCTGTATTATTTCTTTGAAATCCAGCTGCTTCTGCATACAGCAGCTAAAGCAATTATCATAAAAATGAAAAACTAAAAAGAGTATAATAATTTCAATGAGTGCAGCAAATGTAATTTCATAAAATATTGAGTATTTCTAATTACACATCTCATGAATTTAATACATATTTATTCAAATCAATCACATTAAAAAAGTAAAAAAATATTCTTAAGAAATGCGTTTATTGCTTTTAACCTAAAAATTATATTTAATGCATTGTTTATTACTGAATAAACTTTCAGATTAAATTCGAAATTATATAAGGGTTTACTGAAAGGCAACATGACGCATGGAAGATAAAAGTATTTTGTTTCCGGTCGCAGTAACACTTTACTTTCATACAGCGAAGTTTTTTTTATCAAAACTGAAAGCTCTTACATTTTCCCGAATGTCAGAAGCCTCGCGCGATGGAGATAAAAATGTTTTATTTCGAACAATGTTGCCTATGCTAGTTTTTAAATCGTTGAGTGTGTAAATCAAAAATTCATTAAATTTTTACAGAATATGAAATAAATAATAAAATAAATTCCAAATTCGGACTTCCAGGTGCGCATGTTCGGGTGGAGGACTACCTTATTTAAACTTTGACGGCTCTAGGTACCGTCATTTCTTCACAATGCGAAGAACATACGTAGATGCATGTTATTCTTATTTAATTTCTTAAAAATATACAAGGTGGTAACAATTTAAAAACTGAATTAGCCATCGAAAGTGAATCGACATTTATAGTATAGCCTGTAAAAACCCGGTTAGAGTGTAATAGCCCGTTTTGGGCTAAAACATATGAACACAAAATGACAAATAAAATTTTCAGACACATTATTTTCAAAATAATATGTGCATATAATATTAGGTACTTAGGTGGTCAAGTAAATGTATGATATGATTTTGATTTTGATAATTACATTCATACACGCACTCGATTCAAACTACAACGAGTCGCCAAGTTATAACGACCGAAACTTATGACCCCTTCCAATTTCTTATAGACTTATATTGTTATTTTATTCTGCAAGGGCAAACCTCCAAAATTCTGAAATATAACGAATTGTATATGGATGTCTTCAACTGATTTTATCCAAAAGGGTTGCGATTTTAAACGAAAAACATAATACACATTAAAATCATTCACGTTTAAGAAATCAGGATCCACATTCAAAAACACCTATAATTTACATTCTTTTACCTTCACCTCCACCGTGTTTCGCTATGTTAAAAACACAGGCTCAACAGAATAAGTGTGAACCCAGTTCCTGGAGAGCAAGGACAGATAAAGAATATCTTAGAACACTATACGGTGTCATTAACCCTTGAAACACAGAGCGTGAGTAGGTTCTTGACTACCTTTCAAATTCCTTGACTGCGCTGTCAGATAGAACTTTATTGAAGACTGATGCTAGGATAGAATTTTCATTAAAGAAAATACAGCGAACCGTATGAACGCAATATGCGTATAAGATGAACCATATGCGAATACAATTATGCTTCATAATAAAGCTGAAAAGATAAAAAAAAGGAATTAATAAGAGGGAGCTTAGCGAAAGCGTAAAAAAACTGAAAAAGCCCTTTTTAGCGACGGTTAAAATCTGAACCTTTCAGTCTTTTTATTTTATTTTATTCATTTATTTTTGATTTGTTAAAAATACTTTAGAATTTTGTTAAAAAGTGTTCTGGCTAGGCAACAAATTTTAGCTCCAGCATTCGGCTTGCATGCAATTAGAGTTTGTTTCCACTGATTAAAAGGATATAAGCATTTTATATAAGATATCTGAAATGATCACGCAGATGTAGTTGATGGAAAATCTGACATTTTCGGCTATTTAGTTTTCAAATTAAACCTCCGCTACTTATGATATATGAGTACAAATTCATTTCCGGAATATATTAGAGTATCAATTCTAGATGCATGTACATTAATATGAAATCCTAGTTACAATTACTTGGAGCAATATTCTATAGTAAAGGCGTCGGGATAAACAGAAAGTGCGAATGTTTCCAAACTGGGTGTGGTGAAGATAGCATCCGTAGTGCAAAAGGTCTCCTGATCTTTTCTTACTTTCTCCACCTCCTTTCCACGGCCTCCATTTCAGTTATATCATTAGTCAGCTTTTTTGTTGTTCCATTACCCATAATAGAAATTGTCATGAAGAGTGTAGTATGCACAGTTCGTGAATGTTCCGATAAATAAATGCATAACCAAATATAGGACCATCTCCTAAATATGTGTCATATAAACCGTGTCCACAGGAGTCCTTATGTGGCCTTTATTTTCGTTGTTTAAAATCATGTACACTGCGGGAAAAAATGGGAAAGTTCTCTATCTCCTGTTCTACTGGGCCGATTGACGAAATTGAAATTGCATTTTTCATGTCTCGGAAGCGCGACTTAGGATATATATTAGATTTCTCTACAGCATCATTCTAACATAGGTATTTTGACACAAAATCGGAATTTATCTAAAACAACATAACAATTTTTTCTCATATTTCGATTCTACGACTGAAATTATGCCTAAATATTAAGTTTTGTAAAATTTGGTGCGAAATTTACGGAGAAGTTCATAAATTTAGCTTGGCGAAATTTTTTTTCAGTTTGAGCCAAGAATAATTCACTTGGCGAATTTCTTAATATGTGGCAACCTATTTTCCTTCTTTTCCATTGTGCAGCGGAGAAAAAAAAGTCACATCGTTCCAGCCTTTTTACATTGTGAATAAGAGGAAAGAAAGTCACATCATTCTTACTTTCAAATAATTTTAACAAAGTGCGTAAACCACGTTTCCGCTATTATCGCTTTCAACAAATATGATAAATTTCAAAACGTGCCAATATATAAATTCACGTATATCTTCGGAAATTTTGAATAAAACGCTCTTTTTTTTTGCAGTTATGATTAGAAATAGATCTACTTTAAGATGATTATAAAAATTTTATAGGATGTGATTCAAAAGGTTTTTCGAAAAATGTACAAAAATGATTTAAAAATAAATCATAAAAATGGGTAAATTTTATTTGAAATGAACCTAAATTTCGAACTGTATAGGAAGGAATCAAATAAGTTTCATGAAAAAAGAGATATTAGTAAATACATACGAGATTGAATTAACATTGCGGAGATAAAATATTGAGAGCCAATTAATTAAAAACTACTCCGATTTTTAGGGAATTCGGTAGTTTGTCATAATTAGGGTCATAGAATCGAAATATGGAAAACGTCGCATGTCATTTCAGAAAAAGCTCGGATTTTGTGTCAAAGTACCTATATTAGAACAATTCTATGTATAAATCTAATACATGTCTGAAGTCGCGCTTTCGAGACATGAAAAACGCAATTTGAATTTCATCAATCGTCCCAGTAGAACGGAAGACATAGAACTGTCCCCCTCCCCTTTTTTTTTCGCAGTAACTACATATAAATTTTGCTTGGATTGCAACCGCTCGTATGGTGTGCCTGCTCGTTAACAAGAAATAAAACACAAAATGTTAGAATCCCGTACGACTGATACATTTAATCAAAGTGAATCAAAATCATTTAATCAAAATCTGAGATTTTGAAGTCGTTTTAAGTTTGCACTGAAGGACAGGTTAAAAAATAAAATAGAATAATTCATCTCTAATTTTTCCCTTTTAATGCAACTCAGAAATTTTATTGCATTATTGCGTAAAATTCTTTAATTCATAATCTTGCTCTTTAATTTATAACTTTGTTACATATGGTATACAGGAAGAATTTCCACACAAGCAATTTCTAAGTTTTGAAATACTATAAAAATATTATCACTATTCTCACGCAGTTTTATTATTTTGCAATCACATTCTAACATTTATGCAAAAAATCTCTAAATTAAAAAGTTTTTTAATTTTAAATTTTTGCAAAAAATATTATGTGTTGCCTTACTGTTTTCCAGAATGCGCATTCTGAATGATTCAGTTTATAAGATTTTGTGTCTAAGAAAAAAAAGAGAAAAATAATAATAATAATAAAATAAGAAAAAAAAATCTGAAAGCTCTCAGAATTTACATTACGTTGAAAGGGGCGTTTCTTTAACATTTCGTGTGTTACCTTTATTTATTAAATATCATGTTCTTTGCACTTAAATCATAAAATTCAATTGAACAGCAATATCGCAAAATAATTTTTAAATGAGCAAAGCTTTAGAATTTCCGATACACAGTCTCCCGCGCTGGAGATAAAAATGGATTTTTTTCCCTTTCTGTACAGTGTTGCCATTGCTCACTTTGAAATTTTTGAGTTTGTTTTGCTAATCAAAAATTTAAAGTTTTAGAAAATATGAAATCGATAATAAAACAAATTTTAAATTCCAAATTTGGACCTCCTAATGACCATATTCGTAGAAGATTACGTTATTCAAAATTCGATGACTCTAGCAACCGTTGGTTTATCTCAATGCGACTAACATATATACGTTTATGGAGATTCTTCATTATTTAATTTCTTTGAATACAAAACAGAGCGATAATATTTTTGGCAACAATTTCAAAAGTGAACCGACATTTATAGTGCACCAACGCAAAATGCCAAAACTAAATTAATAGTCCTTCAGGACAAATTGCCCCTTCGAACTAAAAATGCAAATAATTTAATTCTCGAAAGATGAAGTTATAGTAAGACTACAACAAATGCAAAGCAGTCATGGATAAACTACAAGTAACTATCACAATTTTATTTCTTTAAAAGAAATATATATTTCAATAAGAATGCATACTTATATTAACATTATAATATTGTTACGGGTTTCATATTTATTTGGCTATTTATTTAGAATTGTAATTAAAATTGCTTTATTTTCCCGTGCAACGCAGACGATTTTTGAAGAGAAAGCTACGTCGGAAAAATAAAAATAAAAGAAAGCGTGCATTTAATATTTGATAAATAAATATCTCGTAATTACTGTTGCCATCCAGAAAAATCTAGAAAAATCGAGATTGTACTAGTAATAATTAAAAAGCTTATAAAAACCGAATTGAAACACCTCATCTCAGTTGTAGTTGTAGCTGTTTAAAGCGAACTGCTGTTTGTTTACTTAATGCTGTGATTGATTGTAGCGAATTCGCTGTGAGATTGAATTAACTTTATCTGTTTTGAAGTGAATTCTTTTGAACGTTTGAGATATTGTGATATTGTGCTAATATCTCGGAAGAAATATTTCAGCATTTTGATTTGTTTCTTGCGGAAAGAATAAGTTTTTGTTAACTTTTCAACGACTTTTGCATTCAATGTATAACGAACCGCAACAATGTATAACGTAACAATATCTAATAAAATATATTCATTTCTATTTTCCTGTAACCTGAATCCCTCCCATTCTAATTATTCCCCTTTCTAGGTCGGTTCTTGTATTAGGTTGGCATAAAGTTTAACACTTACAAAGAAAAGGCTCGGCGTTGCCTACGTAGGTAGTTTGCGAGTGTTTGTTAGTAAAATGAAAACAATCACTATATGGTCGAATTCATTTTAAAACTTAGGGGAGGTCGTTCTCTAAAAGCATTGAAGAAAGGAAAAGTTATGCACTTATTTTGAAAATTTCTGGAACCTGGCTGAGAAACCGGAGGGGAGTAGTGTGCAGGCAAGCCTCCACTTTGTATTTACTCATTTTTTTTTTTTTTTTTAATCATCATGGAATGCAGATAACTCGTGAAAGGATTTCAACAACCGGTTTTCCTTCTTCTGCGTCTGGAGTTTGGGGTTGAAGAACGGACTCTCCGGCCTGTTCCTTCCCTGCCGCCATGCTGATATGCGCTTTTTTATTCGACTGCTGACTGGGAAGGCCATGTGGATTTTGCGAGACTAATTCCTCTAGCTGGTGAATGTTAAATAAGCGGATTTCCAGAATTGTATAAGATTCCTTCTGCTATTTTTTCTACTTGCCAGCAAGATAGACACGAAAGATGTCTTCACTGGTATATTCTTGTTCATCTACTTAGTGAATCTTCCTATAATTGTAATTTGCACATGCCTTTTCTATTGTTCAAAAATAGGCTTGCTTACCGATTATACCTGTCAACTACCATGATTTTTCACGGCTGCGTTTTTTCAGAACTCTAATTTTTAACAGATGGCTATGATAGAATCGTGCTGATGAGTTTAGTTGTATTAGCGTAATATTCGTTATGTCATGCCTGACACAGATCTGGTGTGAAAAAGGTGTAAAAACCGGCGTGTTCCATTTGTTTGTCTGGCTAAAATTATCATTTTAAAATCGTTATTATTTATTCTAGAATTTGTGGTGTTTAGAAATATGTAAATAAAAAAAAGTTTCACATGTGATCGTTTGGTTCTCTTCATTCAGCATCTGGTTTCTGATTCTGGATAAGTTCTAATTTATATGTTTCTTCCTTAGGTCACACACTTATCATCTCTTATACATATGTATCAATGGGTTTTGCGAACACAACGTAAAATCTTTGATGACGATTTAAGAATTTAGATGTTTTATCTTTGACGCCTTATAACTTATCACTATACTTACTACCTTGTTTTAGCAGATAGATACGTGAGAAAATAGCGTATTTCGCTCTTGAATTTGTTTGTGAGTTCTGAAAATGATATTAAACTTTAAAATTTAATATGTGGATACATGTCTGTCTTACGAAAGTCAATATTTTTTGCTTTATTTTTTATAATGAACATAAACTTTCAACAGGTATAACTACAGGGACCGAAAAACCGTACAAGTTTAGATTTCGTAATTATTACCAGATGACGTTTTTAAAATTTAAAAGCTCTAAAACATGAAGATTTGTGTCATCAAAACATTTTCCTTACAGAAGTATACAACTAGGCTCTAAAACTGCAAAGATAAAGGCCACATATAGACTTTTGTAGACACGGTAAGTGTAATGTAGGCAAGTTTTCCACAGGAATATTTCACCTACAAATAATCCTTTTAAAAATGCTTACATTATTTATATATTGTTATTTTAGTATTACAAGGTAATCTCAGGCATTCTCTGCATGATATAATACAATGAATAATAATTTTTATCCCAGAAGGGGCCATTAACCTCCAAAAGGCATTTTGTGCCGAATCACTATAAACAGCTGTCTCACTTTTCAAATTGTTGCCACCAAATATTATCGCCTTGTATTATATTTAAAAAAATAAATAATGAAGAATCTGCATGAACGTATGTATGTGTCTTGCATTGTGAAATACAACGATACCTAGAGCCGTCGAATTTTGACTGACGTAGTTCTTTAGCCGAATATGGGCATCTGAAAGCCTGAATCCTGAATTTGGAATTTGCTTTATTATCTATTTCCTATTTTTTAAACTTTAATGTATTTTTGATTAAGAAACTCAACAATTTCAAGGCGAGCTGTAGCAACACCCTATACGGAATAAATTGTTTTCATCTCCACAGCGCGAGACTGATTACCGGAAATTTTCAAGATTCTCAAGATGTTTTTAAATATTTTTAGTACAAAGAAGCATTAACCGAAATGCTCTCGAAACGAGTGTGTATGTGTAAATGAAAAAAAAGCCCGTTTGGGTGTAGTATAAAATCTTTAAACTTTCCGAAGTTTTTATTTATCTTATTTACTAACTTCTTGTGTCCCTGATATTTCTTTAACTGCAGAGATGTTCTGTGATTGAGAGATATTGTAGAGATTTTGGATATTGTTCGGAAAGCAGCCTTGACGCCAAAAAGGGAGAAACAGCTTATTGTGGTATGGCAGGCAATGGTTGTCATTCGATGACGCACTTCCTCTAGGAAGACAGCCGTAATACTTTTCCCTTGCCGAGGGATTATCTGTAGTATTTAGTATTGTAGTATAGTAATTAAAGGGAGAAACAGTTTATTGTGATATGGCAGGCAATGGTTGTCATTCGATGACGTACTTCCTCTAGGTAGACAGCCGTAATACTTTTCCCTTGCTAAGGGATTATTTGCAGTATTACTTATTATCTGTAGTATTTATTATTAGCATTTAGTATTGTAATATAGTAATTAGTATTTATTATTGTAGTTTTTACTCTGTAGTATTTGATTATTTGTAGTTTTTACTTTCGTTGGCATGATGAAATGTCGCCCATACCCTTAAAGCAGCCAAGTTGGCGCAACCAAGGCCTCCGAACAATATCCGAGGCTTTATACGATCGTCTCAAAAATGTTGCCTGATTGTAGAAACGTTGTCAGGTTATTAATGAATGTAAGCTTTCGATTCTCTAAATGAACTGAATGAGCAAGCGCGTGAAATTCGCTACAGTATGAATTGCATGGGAAAGATAATGGAAGAATGAAGAAGTAGAGAATAAATTGAACTTTAAAGCTATAAATACATTTTGAGATTTGGTGATAAGATTAAACGAAAGTAAAAAGTAAATAATTAGCATTAAATAAAGGCTAAGCGAAAGTGAATCAATTATTTCATTGTTTTGTTTTACAAAATAGTTCAAATTTGCTCAACAATGAGCTTTAAGCAAATAAAATAAGTCAACACATGAAATTAATCAAAGCCTTCACTGCCCATATTATTTCGTGTGAAAACATTGTCCAGCATTAATAATATTGCCTAAATCGTAATAAGAAATTGCGCCGAATTTAATGCACTTGCACCTCATGCGATAAGCGGACCGCATGTAGATAGCGAAAATTTTGGCCTCACTTTCACGTTGTCAGAAGACAGAAGGGAAAGTATTTTCTTTCGTCTTGTAAGGTCAGCTGAGTACGTCCACGTTATAAATATCTTTTTAGCCCACTATGTTGTTCTACAGAATGGAACATTTAATTTTCTACCACAGTGCCGATAAAATCTTTTCTTCACAGCAGTGCGTATGAGATATTTCTTAAGTTTTGCATAATTAATGTGGGATTCAAAATAAATAAAAATAATTAGGAAATTTAAAAGCTTCAATAGCTATAGTTCAGCTGCTTAAAATTCAAAAACAGGGGAACAAAAATATATATTCTCAATCATCCAACAAACAATATACAACTAGGTTGTGTCATTTCTTTGAAATTAAGGTCATAATACCGCGAATCTAGTATTCCAGCATCCTCCAATACACTCGATTTGCGAAATTTATCTGAAATGTAACTCGGAGAGAGACCATTCTAAATGCACGAACTTTCTGTCGTTTCGATTAGATTCTGAAGCGATCCTTTCACTTCTGAACTCCACCGAGCACCATTCAACCGTAACCGAATCAGCGGGGGACTAAACTCATCAAAAACCAATTTGTCAGACGTAGCATTTTGTCACTTGTGAATATCGATCTCACGGAATTAAAACTCGATAGGAGCGAAATTCCATGGTTATCTCATAGCCATTAGATAGCTAGCTTATTTTACTTTTACTTGGAGATGAAGACTAGGAAGCAAATTATTGAAGAAAGTTTTTTATTTTCTAGTATTAATATTATGCAACATTTATTTAATATGTGACGCATTAAAAAAACACTTTTATATATGTTTTTTACCATAATATTATCTGGAATTTCATCACTGAAAGGTCCACTAACATGCGAGCGGGTAGAGAACTGTAAGTCAAGACTTGACTAACAGTTCGGTCAACAAAGCCTGGATCTCAAGTTCGTTTTACAGTTTGCCAAAATCATCTTATATCTATTCATAATATCGTTTCCTGTCACGATAAAAAGGAAGACGAGAATAGAAGGCCCCTGAAGGAAATTCTGTGCTTAAACTCGTTTTCTGCTGAGAGTTCGACCAAGGTTCCGATCCGGGCGAACGGACTGCTTGAAGGGATGGTTTAGTGGTTTTCGTCATGTGCAACGTGAAAAAGAGTTATTTTTCTTTAGAAAAGCACTCCACGAAAGTAACCCTTCTTATACCTGTGTGCTTGCCATATTTACTAATACTGATGATTATATTTGTAGGACATTGAATCTCCAGGTAATTAAATTGTAGAATGTCCCTTAATGAACCAATGCCATAATAAATTTCCTCCAGCTAATGTTATATGTTATTCCTTTATAAAGTTTGCGTATTAAGCAAAGACATCTTGTTCTTAAAATGAATGTTCTATGAAATGTTCTATGAATCTACTTGCTGCATTGGGAAACATGTTTGCTGTCACGCTTAAAAGTATGAATTTAATAGCATCACATTTACTTCTTTAAAATTTTCATTATTGTTGTTAAGTGCACAGCTGCGGTGAGATAGTTTCCTGGCAAAGTAGGGCTAGGTTTGCCAGAAAGTGGCAACAAAAGAGAGGATTGCCAGATTCAGCGTGAAATCGCCTATTTGGCGATACTTGAAGACAAAATTGGCGATATACCCTAGCCGAAGCATTCTAGAACACATTTTAAGCAGTTTTCTAGAAAATATTATTGAAGTTAGGTAAAAGCTGCCACTTTCTGGCACCACTCTGCCTGTCCTAGGAGTACTAATTCAGAGATTAGCTTGAAAGCGATCGACCGAGTCGGGAGCTGTTCTTTACTGCTTTGCCGCAAAACTATTTTTACCGTTATAGCCTGAAGGCTGTGTTGCTGGTTGTTTGAGCAACTGTCTATGCAATCCCGTTTCTGACACCAATTGCTGCATGCTACAGGTTCATGGATTTGGAGTACTTAATGATAACACTTGATGAAGAATCAAAACACAATTTATCTGCCAGTAAGCACCATTACACAGAACAGTTCCAAAGACACGTTTACACTCACCGAAAAACTACGACAAATAAACTGAAATCATCAGCAACACAGCTTTCAGGTTATAACGGTGAAGACAGCTTTACGGCAAAACAGTAAAGTACAGCTCTCAACTCGGTTGGTCACTCAAGCTAATCTCTGAGCTCAAGACACACTACTTTCTCAGCGTACAGGCAGAGTATATATACGTTTATTACCATTAACCTTCCAGAATATTTTCGGGAAAACCGCTAAGAATGCTTTCTAGAATGTTCTCGCTCCATCCATGATATGTCGTCAGTTTTGTCGTCAAATATCACCAAACGGGAGGTTTCCCGCCAAATCTGGCAACCCTATCTTCACGTGCTACTTTATGGCAACCCTAATTCTGCTTTTGCGGGGAAGCTATTTCACCGCAGCTAGGATTTTCGCAACATTATTTTATTTATGAGCTTATGCATTATTATTTCTAAGCTCGCACGCACTATTTTTATTTCATAAAGCATAAAATCTTAATTATAAAACATCACTTTTATTTGTACGATCAGTTTTATGAATATTTGACTGAACGTTATATCTCCATGGACTGTGGATGGAATTTTTGAAGTTTATTTTTAATGCAACTGCATTTTTTTCTAGTTTTTCTTGTAAAAAATATTCAAAATTTGAGGTTTTGTATTAGAATATGAAAAATGTAACTAATTTGATTATTATTTTTTAAAATTAAAACAAATTTAGTCATGAAGAATATGGAACAATTCGTACTAACCATTGGCAATTAACAGGTGTCCCCATTCATCATCAACTGAATTGAGCTTACGGTTCAATTCATGGCCATGCCAGTTAAGACTGAAGTGGGAATAATCCAAAATTTTCTCGAATTAGAATTCTTATTTTTAAAGGATCTCGATTTTTTCGAATCTCGAATCGTTCGTAGTTTTATATAAGTAAAACAATGAGGAAAAACACAGACAGCTTACATTTATAATAAAAGCTTTTACTAGCAAAAAATATTTAAAATCTGTAATTAATGAGAAATAATTTAAAAATAAAGTATTTTAAAAATACACTTACATTTACAAAAAACATATAAATTTAATTTAGTAAATAAAGGACGTAATTAAAATTCTTGAATCTTGATGTTCATTTTTTCATCATAAATTGGAAAAAAAGTTCATTGTTTGAGTAATAGCTCCAAATTTTACAGTTTTCAAAAATTTGTTTTTGTATTTAAATAAGTATAGAAATGGGAGGTTTACATAGGTGGTAGGATTGTTTCAAGAGTTGACATTATAATAAACACTATGCCAATTTCGCCGGAATAGATCCTTACCCAAGCGTTAACCGTAGGAGGATGGTTAGTAAACCGGGAGTGTATTCTGTATCTTTTAATGCGTAGTTACATTAGAACATTACAAGAATATTACATGAACATGCAGATGGTACACACAACGCAAATATAAATATTATTTACAAAGCTAGATTGTTTAGAAACGAGTAATGACTTCTGATATTGAATACATAGGTACACATATTTTTAAAATTCTGAATAACAGTATACGGTGCATATTGTAATACTGCAAAATATTGTTACGAATTTTGCATGCATGCAAATAATTTTAGTGACATTACATGTAAATTTTAGTATTTCCTGTATAATACAACGAGGAAGGCCTCAAAGTGTCGGAGAAACAGGTTTATAGGGGTAAATACATTTAACATGGAGGTAAATGGCTCTCTTGCCAAATTAGCGAGACAACGCCAAGCTGGCAATCGTTCTGGCGACTAATTTTATCGCTAAATTTGATGATCATTTGGCGACATTTTGGTCCGATCCGTGCGTAATTGTAATTGGTCCGATCCCTATATAAGTGTAACTGTATCTGACCCTATATAACAGTAACTGTGTATGCCTTCCGGCAATTTCGAGAAATCGAAGCCTTCGTGCTGTAGCAGTCAGCACGCTGGGCGCGTATTCCAGAGGTCCATGTCCCGAGTCTCGGCGAAAGCGTTGCTCATTTTTCAATACTCCTGCGTCTAAAAATATCTAATGTCTCTACCAGTTGCGCTCGAACTAAAAAAGGTGGTGGATGATCATTCCCCACCACCAGGATTTGGCGATTGGGACCCCTAATCCCCAGCTGCCCTTTAAAAGGGGGAGAATATAAGGCATTTCTTCCCCTTTCTTAGCGTGCCTTCCTGGTGTAGTGGTCAGCACGCTGGGCGCGTATTCCAGAGGTCCGTGGTTCGAGTTAACGTTCTTAGAAGTGGTAACTACTGATTGCGTTCTACCATACTGAGAAGACTTGTACGAGCACTTTTGTGTGAAAAGTTCCAATGCTGTTAAGTGTTTTTGGAAAAATAAATTGTATCAAGCTATCATCTATTATAATTCGGTTCTGTGTGCATTCAATCCATTACCAATCCGTACGCACGTAAAAATGTACAGAATATTATTTAAAATATATTTACACAAATGAGTCAAAGCATTAGTCTATCATCTGGGATGAAAGTAAAGCCCACCTTTCGAGAGGAGAATCTCTTATCACGCGCCGTAATTTAAAATGTGGAACAGTATTGTGAGAACATAAGGACTGGGTTCCTCTGTTTTCTGTCCATGCTGCGTTCCTCTGTTTTCTGTCCATGCTGCCTAGTTCGATGCACTTGGTTTTGCAATATGTTGTACCCTTGTATTGATGCAAGCAAACGCAGAAGAATCAGAAGCTCTATACTCTCCTTACTGGCACTGATCTATATATATTTAAAGTAATACTTGTGTCTCTTTGATTTTACAACTTAGTTAAGATCGTGGTGAAAATTGCCCTTGAGAACTTAAAATGACACCAAGAAAATTTGTGCTTGAGTTAGTTAAATTTAGGTTAAGCCCCTCATAAGCGTATAGAGTCCGTATTACTTGGAAGTATAAACTAACGAGTTCCAAAAAGACTGTATGAGGAGTTATCCTCAGATCTTTTTGACGACAAGAAGTCAAAAAGGATGTAGAGAATCCTTTATTCATACACACAGATGGCCCCACTTGGGCTTATAGAAAGTGAACGCTTCCGGCTTAAATCAAAACAGATAATGATGAACTTAAAATAAAATATAGTAAATTTAGCTTATCAGTTTACAATTATTTAACGTGCAGGCAGGCTGTGACTGGTAGAAGCCGGCGGAAACAAGCCTAATGGCTAGAAGCATTCAACACCACAGTAAGCTAATCTTTAGTAAATAAAAATAGAAACGTGGCCTTCAAGCAGCCATAACATGCTCTGTCATGCTAATTGACTGAAACCGCCTTCCAAAACCTTCCCTTAAATAGCACTTATTTCTATCTCATTTGAATACACGAGCGCACGCTTATCAACATTCTGGCAAGAAAGCGGGGGGGGTGGGGGGGGGGGGGAAAGCGAGACTGAAAAGGAATGTTGGTTTAACTAAATATCAACTATTAATTAAATTTAATAAATCGTCACAAGCGGTACAATTTGTTTCATAACACTTCATTTAAGTTTGTTTCTTTTTAAGAAAATAAACATAAATATTGTCTAAAACATCGAAAACTTTAAAGTAAAATTCTATAAAGTTGTATAAATAAAAGAATATATGGAAGTAGTACTGACGAAAATTAATTGCGCGCTTTTGAGTAGACAAACTATTCTATTGTCAATCTTCATCACAAGAAACAAGATAAACTCATATTGGAACCATTAGCTCCAATTAGGTATAAAGATCATGTTCTCGGACTGCTGAACTCCATTTTATTGAAACAAGGTATAGATACATAAATGGTACATATATATATAGATATAAACCATCTCTTTTCTAGTTTTTATTTCATACCTCTATAAAAGCTAAATAAATTGTAGTTTGATTCCATTTACAGAATCTCCAGAATGTTTAAATAATAATCTATCAGACTGATGCCAATTTTGGCTTTTTATTATAGCTGACAGTTAAACTTCTGAAAGAAATTTGCGAAGGATAAACTTTTTTCTTTCTTTTCTTAAACGTTCTACCCTTAAGAAAGGTAAAATGGAATTAACTATCTAATCTTTTAATGCCTTTCTTATCTATGTGTACAACTACCTAAAATAAAAAAGACCTAAAAAAATATCTCAAAGTTTTGCCAGAAGACAGATGCAGCGTAAGATGTTTGAAACGTTCTGTGAATAAATGATGTCCTTTGTTTGACTTTCTGTAGTATATTCATGCAAGGAAAGAGCTAAGATAACAAGAGAAGCTGCTGCTGAATACAGTCTTCTATTCGTCATGATGCTGACGACAGAACCAAGCTTAGATTCAAAATACAAAAAAGTTTTCTTTGACATTTGAAGCAGAATTTTTCTTCGATGCTTCAATGCTATATTTTCGTTTAAATAAAAAACAGACTGAATAAACAGTAAATTTTTGTATTCCATACACGAGCATTAATATGAAAACGTCGACATTATGTATAACAAAATAATTGGAATTACATCATAAACCGCAATTCTTTGAGCTTTGTATGTAGAAAATACTGTGCTTACTGGTTCTGCTTTGGTACGGGTGTAGGAGTTGCGGATGCTGTAGTCTTTGAAGTACGCATTTGAATTCCAGACAAAGCATAGATATCTGTAAATGTATAACGTCTTTGCAGCATGCGGATCGTTAAAATGCTCTCGCACCGAAAGTGCTCTGGAAATATTGATGATAGCTGAAAGAGCGGTGCAGGTGCAGGCTGAAGCGAGGCCGGTACCTGTGCATTCCCTAAGGTGCATTAGAGCCTTGCTAACCTTAAGCTCCAGCTCAATTTTGATGGAGAACACCCTAGGGGTTGTCCGAGCGTCACCCATCCTTCTTCCCCTAACATCAGTTACTACAGAATTCTTTTGACTCGTCATGTTTTTTGAATGCCCTCTTGTCGCACTACACACATACAAACATCCATGACTTTTACAGAATTTGAGTCCAGGCTCATCGGTACGGAATATACCGAAACGGGCAGGTGATGAGGAGTACGTATATGGGTATGATGAAGCACACACTAGGCACTCATTGTTTAACCATTCGCAATATGGGTATTGTCTAGCCGCCCTAATTATCCAGATACTCCACAGGCCCACAAGTGGTCCCACCAGACATTGCTCTCAATGCGTTGCATTTGGTGAGCTCCACATGGCGGACTTCAGCTGAAGAAGGGTAGGAGGCATGCTTATTGTGGGTGATTTTCCTTGAAAACTGAGGTGGCGTTGGGCAACTTCGTGCTATCACCTATAAGGTGCCCAAAGCCAAGCCAACGATTGACGCAACCGTGGCCTTTTGACTACGTTGGAATTCTCTGGCTGTAGATTAATAGCTTGTGGGGTTTTACGTATTTACTTCCAATGTTTTATCTTAGAAAATCACGAACACTAACAAGCGAATAATCGCTTAAGTGAGTGAATAAATACGTATGAAGGGCGAACTTCACTTTATTTCTCAGAATAAATACAATCAACTCCTAATTCGGAGTATACACAAAGCCTCCACTTGGGCTTGAACTTAAATAATTGTGAATTTAAACTAAACTAAGCTTAACTAAAGCTATCTAAAAGATATAGCCGAAGCTATCAGGTTTCTAAGTAGTTGGCCCCTAAGTATTAAATTAAATCGGTGAAGCCAATTAAGGGCCTCTCGAAGTCGGCGAAACATCGACTTAAATAGCACTCTTACTCATTTGCACTCACTGTGCTTCTGAAATTACATTCTGGCAGGAAATCGTAAGCTGAAATTAGAATAAATAGGAAATAATCATAACTTAAAATAACTGTTAATAAACTTAGGACAAACCCTTGCAAGCTGAAAAATTAGGAGCATCAACAAACACACTTTCTTGCATACATTGAATACGCTATGTCATGTGCATATATATATGTGTGTGTGTGTGTGCGTGTATATATATATGTATATATATGTGTGTGTGTATGATATATGTGTAATGATAGCACACCATACTTGAATATTCGATGACATCTAATTTTTAGAATGATGCACTCGCAAATATTATTTTACAGAAATCCAATTGAGGAATTAAATTTTTCCATTGAAGGTTAGTAGCATATAATCTAATCCTGTCGACTAAATTGTCATGGTATGAAAACACAATTTTGGAAGCACAGAAGTAAGAGCACAGAGATGTGCATGCGTAGAAATGCTGATTGCGAAGATATTTGATGCTTAGAACGTCCATCCATTTCGAAGAAGAAGCCGAATTAAATTCCGTATTTGTTTAAATTCTCATTAGTGGCCACAATTCACTTGGCACTCGTGCCTATTCCAGAATTGTACCTATTTCTAGAACATTTTTGATACTAATGCAATAGAAGCGAACATATATGATTGCAGAAGCGTCTGGGCAGGAGGAAAGCACAAGCAAAAGTGACGCATCAGTTCAGAGAAAAAAGGGAGGGAGTCAACACAGTTTTAAGTTTTAGTTTACAATTTGGTGATTGGTCAAGAGGCATCTGCATTTAGCGTTACCTAACATAGCATGATTAATTTGAATGACGCAGTTTAGACTTATGGGGCTATTTTTAAGACGGAGAGAGGAGTCTACAAATTAAATAAAAAAATAAAAGAGGTTACAGCCAATTAAATTTAGAAGTTTGCCTTTATATTTTTATGTTACATATATATGTATATATCACTTGAATGGGGAAATGTTGTATTCAAATGGACATGACCAATCTAGGGGAAAATTTATGACGTATTTATCTTTGCTATGGGAAGTTGCATCTAGTTATTTATACAGTTTGTTAATTTACCTAGTTATCGTGTTATCATGGCTTGATTTTTAATTCTGGCTTCGCCGACTCTCATCAGATTCTAATAATCTTTCGAATCTGATTTATCCCACTGAAATGTATGCCATGTTAAGTTGTTGAAAAAAATACAGAAAACTATATGTGCACCAGCCTTAGTTATAAAGTATAAGACAGATGTCGTTAACTCAGTTCTCAGAGACATTCTATCAACGATTAACACTTATCTGATATGAAAACATGACTAGAACACAATATAATTGAGGTTACCTGATAAAGCTCTCTAATGCAGCCTTTTAGAACAAAATAGTGAGGCATCTCGTTTATCTATATTTTAGTTGAAAAAAGTAACAATAATTAATAATTATTTAGAATTATTCGTTCAGCACCGAATATTTCTTTTAATGATTACAGGAAAGCTGAAAGGGACCTGTAAAGCTACAAGGAACGTGGAAAGCATCTGGAAAGCTTCAAGAGACCAAATGCTAATTGTAAGTTTATGTTTGAAAAGAAGAACGCTAAGCTCGATGCATAAACTTAGGAATTCATGTTAATAATTTTCCTATCCCGATAATCTATATACACTCACTTCCAAATGTTAAGCACGGAGAGGAAAATGCTAATTTCCGGAAGCTAATCAGAATTGAAGAGGATGCAATTCGCTGCAGAGGTAGATGGAAGTATGCAAATATGTTTGGTGACAGCCAATTGTTTTCATGTCAAGAAATATGCAAAAAAAGCAGTCTTATAAGAAGCCAGCTTTATGAAGGGTTACAGAAGTTGATTGTAAGTGCTGATAGAAGGTGTTTAAAACTTTCGTGCAATTTGTTTTCAAGACGTACATGTTTCTATGACTTCCAGAAGACGAATGGAAGATTCTGAGCGCTGGCGTGCTGTGGGGGGCTTTGAAGCAGGACAGTCGATCACAGATGTTGCTCTTTTCTTCGGCGTTCATCATTCTGTAATTTCACGTTTATGGAAACAATTCCAAACCACACAGACAGTTGTCCGAAGGCCCGTAGCCGGTCGCCCAAGGGTTACAACCCCCGCGGAAGATCGATATATTGCTATTGTAACCAAGCGGAATCGCAGAGCGACCTCCACACGTGTGATATCTATGGTTACAGCGTGTACTGGTAAGCGTGTACTGGCAGCTAATGTACGCCGAAGATTACATATGAGTGGACTGTACACTCGAGTACCTCGAGATTGTGTTCCTCTATCCGTCCAATCAAGAGGTGCACGATTACAGTGGTGCCGGGACAATGCCAATTGGAATGCGCCTGACTGGGGCAATGTCATGTTTACTGATGAGTCAAGATTTGCTCTGGAGGCAGATGACAAGCGTATAAGGATATGGCGTGAGCAACGAACACGCAATCAGTCCCAAAACATCACCGAACATCACGCATTCCGAGGCGGAAGCATTATGGTGTGGGCAAGGATTTCATTAGGATACCGCACCGACCTGCTCATCTTTAAACGGGGTTCATTGACGACTGTCTTGTATCAAGATGAAGTCCTAGAACCCATTGTGAGATTG
>KK121363.1:279348-332218 GCA_000611955.2 Stegodyphus mimosarum | reverse complement strand
CGCACTTCCCCATAGAGCTGACATCGTCGATGACTACGAGGAGAGTGTGGCCAGCATATTCGCCTGACCTTAATCCCATTGAAAATCTTTGGGATGCTCTTCTTGGATTTTGGGATGCTGTATCTTCACGTTTCCTACCTCCAGCCACTCTTATTGAGCTGGAAACTGCTCTACAAGAAGAATGGCAATTGCTTAATTCTGCGGTGATTGACCACCTAATTAAATGCATGGTCACAAGGTGTAAACCTTGTATACAGATGAGGGGGATCACATACCCTATTAATGTCCTTTTTTCATTTTGTGCTGTTTAATTTCACTTTATGCATAATTTTGTTTAAGTCTCCAGTATATCATTATCTGGTAACTTCTAAAATTTAATATTATTTTCATTTCTGTATATAATTATTGATTTTGTTTTTATGCATAAATATATATGCTAATTTCCTGCCGAATTTTGTGTCGATCAAAGCAGTACTTTTTGATTTTTTTTTGCATTTTACATCTTAAAGTTTGGAAGTGAGTGTATATAAAGAAGAAAGTCTGTGTGTTTGGTTGCCCTCTAATAACTCAGTCAGTACTATAGCTATCTTCACCAAACTTTCTACATTTCTTTTCTGGGTTCTAAAAAAGGTCGACGCTTGCCTTTTCCCTCCCAAAAAGTAGCTAAAATCAGAGATAGTAACTGAAGACTCGGAAAAACGATAATTGTCGCCTTCATTTTTCCAAGTGGCAAGTCTCGAAAGCTGGAGATGATAATTTGCTTTATTTCGAAAGTTGTTGCCATTGCTCGCTTTCAAATTCTAGAGTTTGTTAATAAAAAATTTCTAAGTTTTACAGCGAAATAAAAATAGCATTGCGAAGTATTAAATACATTATTCCCGATTTCAAAAATTCGTGGGAAGCTGTTCCCATCTTCGTACGACTTTAATCAGCCGAAATATATTATATATAAGTATATAAGTAAATATTCTGAAAGCGCTAATTTTCGCACTCATGTTTCCGAGCGGCAACAGTGTCGCGCGTTGAAGATAAAAGTGCTTTATTTCGAAAAGTGTTGCTACTGCTCGCTTTCAAATCTTAGAGTCTCTTAATCAAAAATTTGTAAATTTTACAAAATCTATATATATATAATGAAGAATGTCTGTTTGTGTGTTTGTTTGTTCGCGTTATTGATTTCTGATCGATTATGATTAATTTTTTATCACATTTAATCGACTAAAATTGAATATGGGTGAAACATTGGATGGAACTTGAGCTTTTACGACCATTTGATTAGAAAGACGAAAATCATTAAGAACTGCGTGCCATTGTTGCTGATATAATGAGAGAGAATTAGCTTATTTTTCGATGGAATTTTTTATGTGGGTTCCATATCGCATCAAACTGAAAAATGTTGGACTATGAATCCTATTTTTTGCATCGTTATTACAGAAGGACTACAACGGTATCGTTCTCTCTGTTGTTAGATGCATTACTTTCAATCTAACTTAATTGGCATCGTTTAATTCCGCTAGTGACACATAAAAAAGAATAATACTTTACTTTGCTAGAAGAACATACTTTAGAACCATCAGTCACTTTGGTGGAGTACGACGTTTCGATGCCTTTTCCAAGCTGACCAGGCTTTTAATCAGATTTCCTTCAATTCGATTAATCTTTTCCCCAATCATGCAAATTAATACTAATAATACTAATAAATACTTCGGGATCTTTCTTATTTGATACATCTATCTCGATAATACTTTAAGCCGCAAGTATTGAGGCAAAACCGAAGCAAGTTACATGTCCTCTGCCGAATTCATTTGTCACAATAACCGGTAGGACAGAGCTTAATTTCTTTCTAATGAGGGTTAACGGGCTCGCTTATCTCTGTCGTCGTAACAAATTGCGAAAACATGGCATTGTCATCGATTTTGGTATTAATCAGAGCCACTTTTGTTTCCCTCTTTTTGTTTTTCTTCCGTTCCAGACACAGAGTAATTGCAATCGCGATACTCGATAAGGATGGTTTTGGGGAAAACTTTTTCACAAAAGACAGGTATTGTGAACAGGTTACAAATTAATCAAAGCTTTTATGAAGGACTTCAATTATACGGTTATAATACAATGCATATTTTATTTATTTATTCGAAAAAAATAAAACAAGGATAACAGTTATTTTTTTCTGTCTGTTAAGTTTGTTATCATTTGTATAAGCATAACAGCAAAAACACTTTGGGAGGATTTAGATTTTCAAGGCTTAAGTGTTTTTTCTTCCTCCGTTCCTCAGTCCTTCGTGGACCAATTGAAAGCATATTGTATGCGTATTCGAGAGGTCCAGGTTAAATCCCGACGAGGGCATTGCATATTTTTCATCTCTCTTGCTTCTTCAAGAAAACCTGATGCCTCAACAAGGTACGCCCGAACTAAAATGAGGAGGACGACAATTCGCTATTACCGGGATTTGGCTACTATGAAGCATATTCGGCATGTATTCGAAAGGTCCAGATTTCCGAGTCCCGGCAAGGATATTGCACATTTTCACCTCTCCTGCTTCTAGCAAATCTAATGATTCTACAAGCGTTTGCAATTAATTTACATCTTTATCTAGTACTGTAGAGACATTAGGTTATTTTAAGAAAAGACGTGCCCCTCGAACCTCTCGAATACGCGCCGAATGTGCTGACCACTACATTACGAAGGCATGCTAAAAAGGCGGGAGAAATATCTTATAGTACTTTTATTTGAATATGCTTAATCAAGTCTTCTGCAACTCAATTCTATTCTATGTGTTCCTTCTCGAAAAATACAATATAGATTAGTATTGATATCGTGTTACAAGAGACCACGATACTTTTTCCTACTTGATTAAAGCATTTATCTAAGAAAGTAACATGTGCATTTGTATTTTCACTAGAGTGCTAAGTTATTATGCACTTGACAGTTATCTAATAGATCCTTTGCATTTTAAGAAACTTTTACATGCGCATAACGAATCATGGTTTTCCTAATTGCCTTGTAACAGGAATACTCTGCTAAAACTGTTACGCATGTCCCATAGAAATAACGAATGGACTTAAGTATCTGGTGAATGCTTCTCTTTGAAGAAACTATTACATACGCATTAGGGATCATGGTTTTCCTAATTGCCTTGCAACAGGAATACTCTGCTAAAACTGTTACGCATGTCCCATAGAAATGACGAGTGGCCTTAGGTATCTGATGAATGCTTCTCACTTGAAGAAACCATTACATACGCATAAAGAATCATGGTTTTCCTAATTGCCTTGCAACAGGAATACTCTGCTAAAACTGTTACGCATGTCCCATAGGAATAACGAGTGGACTTAGGTATCTGATGAATGTTTTGCACTTGAAGAAACCATTACATACGCATAAAGAAGCATAATGTTCAAACAGAAACACTTTACGAAAGATGGTATAGACTTCCCATATAAACAACTGATAAACTTAGCTTTCTGATGGATGTTTCGCGGTTAATGAAACTGTTACATGCATATAAAAGGAGCACGGTGTCCTAAGTTGCTCTCTAACAGGAATATTCTTTGAAAGCTTCTATGCATATTCCATAGAAATAACCGGTGGACGTATCTATCTAATGGAAGCTAAAGAAACCACTGCCTGCACATAAAAGAGCTTGGTACCCCTAGTTGCTCTGTAACAAAAACACTCTATGAAATCTATTATATGTGTCTCATAGAAATATATAATGGACTTTGCTATCTGATGGATCCTTTGGACTTACAGAAACATTTACATGCATAAGGAAGTATGCTGTAGGAACACTTTACGAAAGATGTTATTCATGTTGTATAAAAACAACGGATGGACTTAGTGAATGCAGTCTAAATAACTATTCTAATGTATTTCCTATGACTAAAAATTAATTTATACGCCATGATTGTATAGAAATTATTTCTGCTGTTGGAATATTAAAAGGTTTCTTGTATCTCAGGCTACTTATGTAGTTTAGTCGTACTCATTAGAATTCGCCACTTCTAGACGTTTAGTGTTAGAAGTTGGTTGAAAATGTTAGCAGAGTGGTTAAATTATTAAAGAAACGTCCGTGAAATGCCAAGGATTCTGCATCTTTATTTAAAATGTAATTGTTATTACACTAGTTATTACACTACTCTGTTTAACTTTTCAATTTCATTTAAAAGTGAAAGTTGGAGCTGCTATTGAATAAATTCTTATTTAATTTATTTCTTTATCCGATTTCACTGTTTTCACAAATAAAGTAAAGAATTTTCCCTGCGATTATTTGTTAAAGAAAACATTTTAGTTTCTTGAGCTTAGGTGTAATAACCAGAATTTAAGACTACCAAAGATGAAATGTCTGTTTGAACTTGTAAATTTGCTGTATGTCTGGAAGAAGGAAAACGTTAAGAAACTGACTGACGATATTAATGAATATATTTTTATTGCAAAAATTTGTGTGATTTTATTTTGATATCTTAGGAAATAATTGCGTTAACAACTGTTCCATAAAACAGGAATATTGACAGATTGACTCTTCGTAAGCTAAATAAGGAAATGTTGCATATTTAATTCCGGAATTTATCTGTTACTATATAGTTCTCGAAAATAACTGAAAAACAATCCATACATAAGTCATTTAAAACTAAATTATATTGTGTAAAATATTATCTGTTTCTTAAAAAAACTGCTTTTTTCCAGCATAAGTAGCATAATAGTCAGGAGAAAAATCACGTTTTTCCGCTTAAAGTATTCTTATGAAAACTGCACAGTCTTATACGATTATACAGTCTAATATTTAAAAATGCATTAAGATAATTCACTCCCTTTTTTGTTAAATCCTGTATTAAATAAAACATATTTATCTAATTTTGTCACATTTAGTCTATTTATGAAATATTTCTAAGAACATCATCAACATCAAAAGTTTTTAAATGTTAAGACATTTTTTATGCCTCAACTTGTAAAGCACATTCGAAAGAACACTATGATGGTATTGAGGATGTCTTACATTCGGATCAACATACAGCATCTAATGTTTTTATGTGTAGCAACATAAAATCATAACTTTATAATGACGTTAAAATAATGTAGGGAGAATAATAATTCTATTTACAGTTAAAAAAATATTGCGCACTCGTTCTTTATTAATGAGTCTGGCGCAAATAACATGTCTGCACTGCAAAGCACAGCAGGAACGATCCTCCCTCTAAGCATTCTCATATTTCTTGTAATCTGTTACTGTGACTTTATAAAACGAAACACCTGCGTGCTGAAGAAGTGATTTGTTTTTATATTCGTCCCAAATATAATTTTTTTTCTCATGAAGAATATGTTTAATTGTGGGTTAAGTACTAATTTACTTAGTTCCAAAAGCAGCTCGATTTGAGATCTCCTGGAGTAATTTTAATAATTAATTCTCAAATTTGTTGGAATAAAATACTTTTAAGCGTCAAAGTAACTGAAATAGAAAAAATATTAAAAAATAAAGTCAAAATCAAAATCTGAAAGTTTTTTGATTTTACATTACGCGCAAAGAGGTTTTTTTTTAGCGTTTTGTGGGTAACATTTATTTATTTAATATCATATTCTTTGCACTTAAACCACAAAATTCAATTTAACAGCAATATCGCAAAATAATTTTAAAATGAGCATATTTTTAGAATTTCCGATACACAGTCTCACGCGCTGGAGATGAAAATGTTTTTTTCGTACAGTGTTGCCATTCTTCGCTTTGAAATCGTTGAGATTGTTAATCAAAAATTCTTTAATGTCTGACAAAATAGGAAATCGATAACAAAATAAATTCCAAATTCCAAATTAGGGCTTCCAGATGTCCATATTCCGTGGATGATTACTTTATTTAAAATCTGATGGCTCTAGGTACCGTTGTTTTATCACAATGCGAGAAACATACCTACATTTATGCAGATTCTTCATTATTTAATTTCTTTAAATATAATACAATGCTATAATATTCGATGGCAATGCTTTGAAAAGTGAATCAACGCAAAATGCCAAAACGTTCTAGACTAACTTTCCTTTGGGCTAATAATAATTTAGAATTTAATTACATTGACAAAGTATGCTCTATGTTAAATCATGAAAATTTATAGCATTGTTTTATTCACATATTCTTGCAAGCTTTCTTTTTTCAAATGGGTTGCAAACACCTAGTTAAGTTTTACGTTTCTACAGAAAACGTTCCTTACAAGATCAGCTAGCACATAAAGAATTTTCGGACGTTTTAGTGGGCATCAATGCTAGGACGATAAATACCATTAAACATCTGCTTCCCAGTTGCAGTCTTGTCCTTAAAATTCAACGCTCGTGATAAGTTGTTCCAAAGAGTTGGAGTTGCGTTGATAAAATTTATCTCCATCTAAAAACAGCTAAAGAAATGTAAAATGCTAAATGTCTGTCATATCTTTTTTACCATAAAGAAAGTGTTAATTAAAACAAAAGCTTATTATAAAAATTCTTCTTTAGGGTCACTTTTAAGCGCTGAATTATGTTAATCATTGATGATTCAACCGAATACAGAAAAACGAAATAACAGAGCTTAATAATAAAATGGTATGGGAAATTTTCGCACGTCACTAAAAAGAAATTTGTTTTTATTTCTCGAAACACAAGTGATTTGCTTAAATGAATACTAATTATGCATTGCTTTGTTGTATCTGTTTATTAAGTTTACTAAATTAAACAAGTTGTGTTCAGACTGGAACTCTTACACTTTTTCTGAAACTTTTTGGCACTATTTTTAAACAAAGCTTTGAATTTTGCAAGGAACCATTAAATTATGGTAATTATGGTTAATTAAACTTAGTTGTTCAATAATTTTAGAAAAAACGTCACTGAGTAGATATTCTGAACATTAAAGATTACAGAGACTGTTCGCATATTTTTTAGACGATTTGCTTTGCTGTAAAAAATAAAAATCGTCTGCCTGGAAATTTTTCTAACAGCAACCGTATGTTTGAATATATAGTTTATTGTCTGCCATTTGAGAGTTTTGTTTTCACGCAAAATGGCGTTTTTAAAGAAATAAGGGATGGAAGGCTATGTTTGTGCTCTTTCCGAAGAAAATTATTCGTATCTAGTTATCTAAAAATGCCATGAAAGCTAATTTATATAAAATGTTTCGATACCTAAAGATAGGATAGGTTATATTATCAAAAAGAATGGAGAAAACTTCAAATATCGGCTTCAAGTGGAAAATTTGTTCCAAATACAAATCCAAGGGAAAAACGAAACGTTTCGAATGTTAAAAAGTAAAATTTTTAATGTTAAAGGAAAATCTACCAATCAAATTATAGTTGCAAAATCAGTAAAACGCTCAGTATTAACAGTAAACAAAGTGATGAATGCTGACCTGAATTTTAAAAAGGCGAAAAACGTAATGTGCATCGTTTTTCTTCCCGACGTATCATCACCGAACACGGGAAAGATTTACGTCACAAAAATGGAAAACTATTGTCACAATAGACGTCCCCCCCAGGGGTTGACTCAGGAGAATTCCTAGGAAGTACTGGCTAGGATCTGTACTTAGGCAGTCTCAACCACGGGGGTATATAAGTTGACTTCACAGAACTAGAGCCCGAGTTTATTCTCAGGTTGGTTCAGGCTTGGGAGGGACCGTACTGGTACTGTCGTGTCCGTTCCTCTGGCTGTGGTGGAGCTATATGTTAGATTTCGTTGGTCGTCCGAGGGGAGACGGCCTGGTTGGTGGAGTCGGGTGATGCCGCACGACGTTGCAACCCGACCTAGTGGGACTCGTCGGCTTCACCGGTTGGATCGCGGCCCCGAGGATTGCCTCAGGGGCCAGGATAATATTCTATTTAGGGCGATCCTTTGAGAACGCCAGGTAATAGAGTCCTGGTTTACCTGTTCACTGTCACAATAGACGAATCTTTTGTGCATTTTAATGACTTCATTAGAAAGAAAGCCATTTATTATCATACAAGAGGAGAGAACAATCTTAAAACACGATTCAAAAATCTGAAATGTTTTCAAAGGAATTTATGATTGTTGCTGAGTTTTCATATAACGGCAGATTAAAGAGAGTGAAGACAAATCAAACGGTAGGACTGCATCGAGACAAAGCAAGCAGCGACATGTCAAAATCCACTGTTAATTTTTTTGAAAAAGTGGAACAAGAAACCGGCATCAAGACCATGTTCTTCCCTCATAGCCCTACTAATTCTCCCTGTGTATCCCCCCATGGCTGTTTGCGGTTCTGGATTTTAAAAAGCCGCTTGTTTAAATGCCGACCTACAATCCTTCTTGGGACTTTGAAGAAGCTGTTAAAAAAGCATGGGATAAAATATTTCTTTCGATGTTACAAAAGGCTTTATTTATAGTGTTGGAAATTATGATGTAGAAAGTAAGCGAAGAATATAGGTTTAGAACATAAAAAACACAAAAAATTAGGTAAACTATTTCTACATATAACAATGAAATCCGTCTTAAAAATATCCAAACAGCCTCTAGAGTAGAGAAAAATATATATTGTGCATATAAATTTAATTATCTGAGGAAACATTAGAATGCTTTCTGAAGATTAGCAAAATGACATTTACATATATCTCATTTTTACGTTAAAATACGCAAAAATTTTTCTCAAGATAATTTCCTTTCATCTCCATTGTGATGATATGCTGTCTTCTCTTGCAAAGTTCTTAACTCCTTTAGAAATCACCGTAGAAACACAATAATTATTAGCAATAATAATCGTGAAACATTTTTGTAACTGGAGATGGGACTCCCGGCTACCGCTTGAAATAGACTGCGGAAAGAAAAAGGGACAGTTTAATATCTTCCGTTCTACTGGGCCGATTGACGCTCGAAAGCGCGCCTTAGGACTTGCTTTTTTTGCTTAGGTCTTGCTTGAGCTTTAGGACTTGCTTGATTTTTGCTTTTTTAAGATAAGTATTTTAGACTGCTAGCTTTAGGATGCTTAAAAACGTCATATTTATGTTTTTACTCGAAATTTTAAAATATTCCATGAAAAGCTAATTTAAAGAATATACGTCTTTCCGTTGATTTTAAATTTGTGAATTTTGAGCAAGTAATTTGAATATTTACAGTTTTCAAAGCCGCCCAACTGGTATAGTGGTTAGCGTTGCTGACCGAAGCCGTGTCGAAAGACCCGGATTCGAATACCGAAGAAAGCATGGATGTTTCTAAATGTGTAGTGTCTGTGCGGCATGCAGGCACTCTAAATATACGGCGAGCTGAAAGTCCTCTCGAGAGGTTGATGGTAGGGGAAGAGGGGTGGGAGACCGTCTTCCCCGGGCTGCTCTCAATCAAAACTGGGGGCGGAATTGTGCTTAATCGCATTGTCACCTGTAAGGTGCTCAAGGCTGGTGCCAACGACAGACGTAATCTTGCGCTTCCCACGAGGAATTTCGTGGGCTTGGACTGACTATACGTCAGACAAGTGAGCATTACTCAAGAACAACAACAGTTTCGAAACGTGAATGATTTTAGCAACATTGTGGTCATCAGATAGCAGTACTCTCATTTTATATATCACATTTTGGCAACGCGTTGTTAAATATACCGTGACATCAAAGAAAGACTACTTGTAGTTCAGTTTTTATTTCTTAGGTTTGAATATTCTGCAGTCACAGTAAAAAATTATAAATAAGATAAAGGGAACGATCGGAAGTTTTACTGTGCTCTAAAATTTTACGGAACTATTGTTTTATGATTTCAACCGCCAATTTAAACTTGAAATTACTTTTTCGGTCTGCTCCCTTTTTCATATCGTAATGTGCCACATAGTGAAAACAGCTTTACAGTGGTTTATAGGAAAGATAAAAGTCTGGTTTTTACGGCAGCTTGAAAATATTGATTACTTTTACGATTAGCTAGAAAATACTAATAAGAAAGTTAAGAGACAGCAAAAAATTAGCACATAAAATACTGAGGAAAATGAAAGATAAGTAGTAAATGCAGTAAAGTAACTTTCTCATAACACTATGATAATAAATTAAATAGAAAACTGGTTAATATAATCCCAGTTGCAACAGGATCTTATTTGTTTTAGAAAAATTTCCTTTTTTATAGCAAGCTTTCCTCTGTTATTTTTGTACGTTGTTTTGTTTGTTTGTTGTGTTAGTGTTGTAAAATAACTTCATCGCACATATTAACTTTGTTTTAGTGTTATCCTTTTTAATAAGAACTCGATTAGGATTCAGGTTTAGCTTTTAAATTAGAAATACACTTCATTTCTTTATTTAATAGCCTTTTGCCAATTAGCTTTGACATGCTATCAGTGATATAACACGTAGAAATTATTGGATGTTTCTAAGCAGGAAATAAGAAGAATCTTTTATGATTTCGCCAAAAACTCAATTACGGATCTCCCTTTAGTTCGTTGGACATATCTAATTGTAACAAACGTTTTCCGCCAAAACACATTCTTAATAATGTTAGAAAACACAAAACCTAGAATCAGTACCTTTAGTGCAGGTAGTAATCACCACCCAAATCTATGAATTTTCTGCCAACGTTTTAGTAGTTTTTCAAAGCCTTCGGCTCAGAAACTTGGCGGCCTGTGTTAAAAAATATATCAAACTGTTTTATTTTTTAATAATTTTTATAAATTTTTCGAAAGTGTGTTTTAGTGATAACCTATAATATTTTTATCATCATCTTAATATAGATGAATTTCCACGCATATCTACAGGAAATTAGAAATTTTTATTCAAAATTTGCCAAGATGTATGTGAATTTATACATTGGCTCGTTTTGAAATTTGGCATATATGTTATAAGCGATAATAACGTCAAATGTGGTTTACGCACTTTGTTGAAAATTATTTGAAATAATAAAAGATGCAGGTTTTATTCATATCGTGCGCAATGAAAGGGAAAGAAAAATGAGTTGCCATAAATAAAAAATTTCTTTAAGTATTTTACACTTGGCGCAAATTGATTAAAGTGCGCCAAAGAAAATTTTTAAATTTTTCGGTAAATTCTTACTAATTTCTACAAAATTTTTTATTTAAGCTTAATTTGTGTTGTAGAATCGAAATATAGAAAAATAAAATTGGTGTGACATTTCAGAAAAATCCGCTTTTGTGACAAAATACTTATGATAAGACAATGCTAATTTATAAGTCCAATAATCATTTACAGTATTGTTGAAAATCCGAAGTCGTGCTTTCGAGACATGAAAAACGGAAATTAAATTTCGTGAATTGTCCTAGTAACGAGAGTTATAAATCTATTGAACCGTCTTTTTTTTGCAGAGTGTACATATTGATTATCACAGCATGCTATCACGATTCATCTGCAGTGACGATGTATTTTGTTGTAATTAACGCTTCAATATATATGCTATATTTGTTTATGCTCCTAAAGATGAGGAATCTGTGTTTGACCCCTCTTGAAATTCAATGGGGTTTATTCAAAGTCTTCGCCCACCTATGTTACTGTTTTACTTGATTTAAAAAAAAAAGACAATTCAGGATTTCAAATAAAAACTAATTAGCAGTTTGAAACCAACATTCAATTTTTCTCATGAAATTCTTATTTTTTTTTCACTGAGAGTTCTCTTTTTTTAAATCAAAGAAAATTTACTTTTACTTATTTTAAAATCCGTGATTAAAACAAAGTTACTTAGTTCAGAATTTGTGACACGAAAAATTAATTGCTGATTTTATAATTCTTGGAGTACATAATTAATTCAAATTAACTATTTTAGTATTCATAATACGAATAAATCACCAGACTAACTTAAATTCATTTAACTACTCTAATGATTTAAATTATCTGTTGACACTGTTTTATGGATTGGAATTTGTCTATTTAGTGCGAGCATATTTTACGAGGATTCCTTTTTTATAGATGAATAAAAAAGCTCTTCCCGGAATATATTACCTAATCCTAAAAATAGATGGTAGAAACAGTAACATAAAATTTAATACTATTACCCTTTCCCTATGTTTCATAGGTAGTGGCAGTTTTCTTAACGGATTACAGGAAAAAGGTGGCTGGGAAACTTTATGCATTGAAAGAAACGGAAAAAAATAATGTTTTCCTGTATTAGATATGACTAAGCATTGTTGGCATCTCTCCAGAAAAGAGATGTGCCGAGAACTGCTACCACGATAGTAGCCATTTTGACTGTTTAATCATTTCGAATTCAGTTAACAGTTACGAGTTTTATTGATTGTATATATATATGTATATATATATATGTATGTATTTCATTCTATGTTTTTCCTATTCAATATAAAAAAAAGTAATTATTCCATATACCTTATATTTTACCGTAATATCAATTATTCGAAGAAACAAGCTACTTTGAAAATGTTTTCCGACCTAGGTTGTTATTAGAATGAATGAGTTATCACTTGAAATTTTAAAAAGTAATCAAATTGAGTATTATTAAGTAATTCTGTTTCTAAATAAAACTGCTAAGTTAGAGAAATTCTTTTGAAAGCCACTAAATTATTAATTCTATATCTTTCATTAAATAAAAGTGGCCCACGTAAACCGCAAACATTGTTATCAAAATGTTTGTCTTAGGGGTAATACACTTCTGCCATTTATTCCAGCTTCGTTATCTTGAATCTATAAAACTTTTACAAGCCTAAGCAGTAAAAGAACATTCTGAAGAGCAAAAGCGTTTTCAACAGTAAACAATCTAGGTTTCCTATGCTGATGAAGAATGACTAAATTTAAGAGTATATTTTTAATGGTATATACTAAGTTTTGCTGACATTAAGTACGTTAATAACATAGGAATGTTTAAATGATTCGGGCAATATATCACGTTGGCTAGGAATGTACACTGCGAAAAAAAGGGGGGGGGCAGTTCTATACCTCCCGTCCTACTGGACTGATTGAAGAAATTCAAATTGCGTTTTACATGTCTCGAAAGCGCGACATTAGATTTATATATAGCATTGTTCTAATAGAGGTATTTTGACAAAAAATCGAATTTTTCTGAAATGACACGCTAATTGTTTTTTCATATTTCGATTCTACGACTCAAACTATGAATAAGTATTAAATTTTGTAAAATTTGGTGCGAAAGTTACGGGGAAATTCAAAAATTTATCATGGCGAATTTTTTCCAGTATGCGGTAAGATTAATTCATTTGGCGAACTTCTTAATTTATAGCAACCTATTTCCTTTCTCTTTTTTTCATTGTACATGAGCGAAAGAAAATCCCTTGTTCATATTGTCAAATAATTTTAACAAAGTACGTAAACCATATTTCGCGTTATTATCATATACCAAATTTCAAAACGCTCCAATATGTAAATTCAGGTATATCTTAAAAAATGCTTTGCAGGTGTGCCTAGAAATACATCTATTTTAAGGAGATGGTGAAACTTTTAGAGGTTATAATACAAAAAGTTTTCGAAAAACTTATAAAATACATTTAAAAATGCAAATTAAAAAAATAAATCATGCCTAAATTTCGAATTCTGGTAGAACGAATGAAGTAACTTTAATAAAAAAAGAAATTAATAAAATACATATCAAATTCAATCAATTCGAGAGCTAAAATTTGGAGAGATAAGTTTTTAAAAAATACTCGCGTGATTTTTTGAAAACTTGGCAGTTTCGCATAATTTGAGTCGCAGGATCGAAATATGAAAAAAAAAATTGGCCAGTGATTTCAGAAAAAGGCCGAATTTGTGTCAAAATACCTATATTAGAACAATGATGTATAAACATCTAATACACAGCCTAAGTCGCGCTTTGGAGACACAAAAAATGCAAGTTGAATTTCATCAATCGCCCAGTAGAACGGGAGATATACAACTGTCCCATTTTTTCTGTAGTGTACAATCTTAATTTTGTTCATTTATTGAAAGAGGAAAATAAGAACTAGTTGTACTGATATGTCACATCACTTTCTGTTTGCTTATAAACTGAATTCAATAAACCTTAAATCCAAAGTAATCTGTCCTTGGATGTGAATTGGGACACTGTTTGGTCTGAAATGTTCTATGGCCTACAGTGCCAAACTCAGGTAGAATGGTTAGAGGGGGAAAACATTGATGCAAAAACATCGAGGATGAAAACGTCGTGGGGAAAACATCGTGAGAGAAAAAAAAGCAAGGAGAAAACATTCCTGTTCTAAAATGACGCAGTACTAAAACATCGTCGTAGATAATAAAGCCATTCAAAAACTTCGCAGTTTTAAAACATCATCGTATAAAATGTCATGGGAAAAATAAAACACGTATAAAATCAGTGTAGATATTTGTTTTTAGACTTTAAATGTTTGAAATGCATATTTAGATAATGATTTCTGTCACTTTCACTTTCTCGAAGGTCACGGTCAAACGTAGTGAAAGAAGCCCGTCTCTTTTTTCTTTACTTCCACGATTTGTATTAGCATTAATCTTTTTTATGTAACTGAATTTGTAGTGAGGAGATGCAGTTAAAACTGTTTGTACATCTGAAAGCAAAAATCAACGATATTATGATCATGCGATGATTTGCAGATGCTTTTGTTTACCAAGGTATTTTCTACGACGACATTTTAAAACTACGATTTTTTAAACCACTTTAAATTCTACTAAAATGTTTTATACCATGATGTTTTAGAACTGCTATGCTTTCTCCTTTTGTTTCCTACCATATTTCATACGACGATGTTTTTCCTTTGCATTGTTCTCTCCGCGAAGATTTCCTACATAATGCTTGTACCGTAGTGTTTTTTGACTGATGCCTGTAGAATTTATTTACATCAGTGATTCTCAACCATTTTTTTATCGTGGCACACTTTTAACGATTTCAAAATTTCGTGGCACACAAAGAAAAATTTCAAATTTGTTTATTTACCTATAATACCCTGTGTAAAATAGTTTATGATAATAATTTTGAACGTAAAATAAAATGCCACAAAAACAGTAGTACGTTTATTCAGGGATTAATTACAAGTTAATAATAGGAATACTTTTAATGAGGAGTTTGAGTTTGATGGTTTTTCATAATTTCATTTATATTTGGTCGTAAAAATGACAATGCTACTCTCATATCGTCTTCTACATTTAACAGTCTCGATCTTTTATACGTTGTTTTGTTGGTTAATACTGAAACTCCGAATTCACACATATGAGATGTAGAAAACTAACTGTAATAACATTTTTAAAGCTTTTTAGGCCATCATGGGATAATAGCATCTAATGTTAATCCAAAATTAATTAATTGATTGTTCCGAATATGTTAAAATTCTGGATCTGGATAATTAGAAAGCGAAATTAGTTCTTCTTCGTCATTAAAAGTTAATTCAAATAGATAAGTATTCGTTATCACAAAATAAATCCCCCAAATTTATTTATATCTAAATTTGGGATATATTAAATAATTCTCTCCTCTAATGTTGTCAAATGGTCAAAAGCAATTTTATGAATAATTTTATTAAAATCTTTTGGGTCTGACTCAAACTTTTCCAAATTGTCTTCCTGAGCTTTATTCTTCCTTATTTGTTTTTGGAATTCCACCAATTTATCTGTTGAGTTTAATACATTTTGTTTCGGTCCTTGCATACTAGAATTTATGTTATTAAAAATAACAAAGATATCTGATAAGTAAGCTACTCTTCCATCTGTACTAATCAGAACTTCTCAATTTAAATTATGTACTGAAAATGCTCCGAAATATTCTCTTCTCCAGAACACCAAAATCGGCTTGGATAAAACAATTGGCGAGGTTATTAATGTCTTAAAAACCGAATTTCGCCAGTTCTCATGTGTATCGTATACTAGGATTAAACTCATTATAATTTTTACTATATACATTTCTAAAATTTGGCGGCACACAAAAGGACCGCGGCGCAGTGGTTGAGAATCATTGATTTACAGTGTTATTGCCCTAATTCTGCTGACTCAATATAATAGTGCCTTAACAGACGCTAAGATTATCTGTTTGAATCCCATTTAATTTGGTTCTAAATTATTTATTTAATAGCAAGAGAATTGGCAAATATTTTATTGCTTATCATAACTTAACGCAAGATAACAATGCTGAATATGATGAATTAATTTAAGTACACTGAATAAATATCTAGACCGTGTCCTATCTACAACATATACGTAGAAGAAAATTCTCCCGTTTGTTTTTCACTTTTATGGCAAACCTACGGCAGAAACTTCCAAACAAATATTTATGAGTTTTTATTAAATGAAGGAAAATTATGACGTGACTAGCCTTCATTTCTGTATCTGCCCTTTTGGTTGCAATTTTTATTGACTGTAATAGTATGTAAAAACATTGCGTGCGCAGTATTTTCCTATGTTTGTAAATAAAGTTCTCTGTAAAAAACTAAAAACTAAAGTAGGTAAGATCCTGTTCGTTTAAAAAATTTTCAGATTTTGAGTGTTTTATCGTTACAGAATAAGCAAAAGATTCAAATGTTTGACGTATTTTGAGCAGAAGAGGTGCAAAAGAATATAAAAGCTTCTTAAGCTCAAATATCAGTGATTCGAGCAGAAGAATCATCACTATGTTTCAGAGTAGTGATCGGCATTCTACTCAGGAATACGATTGCAACTGGCGGTTGCAATGCTATGAATTGATTTATCAGTTTCCCGATAAATCGGGGAAAATCTCGTTAAACTGTTACCGAGAATATGGTGGATAATATGCAGTGGTACTTACCTCGAATGCGTCATTAATCGGTCCTAGATCCTCAGATGTACAGTGGCTCCCAAAAGTGTTCGTACGTTTACGATTTTCATTGAAATACAGTTCTATCCATTAATTAAAAGTAAACTTTCTGAATGAGATTTTAATGATAAGATCTATATTCTATTCATAACAAAGTTACATGAAATATTTTAAAAATGGAGCAAAACTTTATTTTTAAGAAATCAAAAATCAAAAAATGACTAACATTTTACCTCACAAAAGTCTTCGTACATTGAAATATTTTTGGATAAAATAAAAATTAGAATTACCGTTTGCCGCTTTTTTTTTAATTTTTGCATTGTGGTGGCATTTAAAAAATCGTTTGCTTTAATTTTTTATTGTTTACTTCATAATATTCTATTTATTATTGAAACATGGGTCGCTGTCGTAAAGAAATTACAAACAGCATTCGAAAATTGATAATTTTTTAACATAGTAGTGGTAAATGAATTCGAACTATCGCTAAATTAGTTCATTTATCCCATTCTACAATGCAGTATGTGATAAAAACGCTTTAAAGAAGAAAATCGGATTGAAAACAAGGTAAAAAAAGGTCGATCGAGAAAGTTAACTAAACGTGATGAGAGATTTATTATTAGAAAATTTGTGAAAAACCCACGTTTGAGTGCTGTAAAAGTTTCTGCATAATTTAATGCAAAGTTTTCTACTTCAATTTCACCTGAAACTGTCCGAGGAGTTCTCAGAGAAGCTGGATTATATGGGCGTTCTGCCCGTAAAAATTTTTTGTTAGTGAGGAAAACAGAAAGTTTAGGCTTTCATTCGCAAAATCAATGATAAATACACCCGAAACGTACTGAAATAATGTCCTATTTGCTGACGAAAGCAAATTTAAGATTTTTGGTTTCTATGGTAGAATAATTGTATGGAGAAGAAAAAACGAGGAACTTCATTCTAAGAACTTAGTCGGAACAGTTAAGCATGGCGGTGGAGGTGTTTTTGTGTGGGTGTGCATGACAGTGTCAGGACTAGGTAATTTGGCATAATGAAATTGATGACATAATGAATCATTCTCTTTGCTTATCAGGCCAAAATTTGGATATTGAAAACAACTTTATTTTTAATCATGAATACGATCCTAAGCATACGGCTCTCAACGTTCGCCTGTGGTGTCTCTGTAATTGTCCACAAGTTCTGAAAACACCACTTCAGTCGCCAGATTTAAAACCCATAGAACAAATTTGGAAGGTTAGAGTACGAAAACAGGACATCCAAACGAAAAGCGAACTCAAAACAGTCATGATCGAAGAATGGATGAATATTGATACAAAAATTACAAAAAAACTAGTACAATTTATTCCCAGACGTTTAAAAGCTGTTATGAACGCTAAAATATGTCCTACTAAATATTAATTTAACGAAAAATGAAAATATTTACAAATATGTCAAGATTTTTTTGAAGTGTACGAAGACTTTTGGGAGATAAAATGTTTGTCATTTTTTGATTATTAATTTCTTAAAAATAAAGTTTCGCTATATTTAAAAAATATTTTATGTAATTTTGTTACGAATAGATTATAGATCTTATTATTAAAATCTCATTCAGGAAGTTCATTTTTAATTAATGGATAGAGCCCTATTTCAATGAAAATCACAAGTGTACGAACACTTTTGGGAGTCACGGTACATCAATCAAACTTTTCTAATAGCAAATAACGGGAAAATAATTTATTCGTTCTTATAAAAACATCATCTTGTTACACTCACGTTTGTGAAAATTGCAACACCAAGAAGGAATCGTCAGAATTGAATGCAATTTAATACACAGTTGAGTGGTAGTGGTACAAATAAATGATTAAATGTTCAAAGCAAACAAACAAGAACAAGAGATCAGAATCAGTATTTTGTGTGGCCACCACGCGCCGCAATAAGTGCTGCTACACGACGTGGCATGGAGTCAAACAAAGTTTGAATGTCTGACTGAGGAAGAGCATTCCATATCGTTTGTACGCGTACCCAAAGTTCGTCTGCAGACGCAACAGGACGAGGATCACGAGCAAGACGCCGACCAATGACATCCCACACATGTTCAATTGGCGACATATCCGGGGAACACGCAGGCCAAGGAAGAAGCTGTACCTGCTGCGCTGCAAAGAAGGATTTAACAATCCGAGCAGTATGAGGGCGGGCATTGTCCTGTTGAAATACAGCGCCTGGCAAGCTTTGAAGGAAGGGAACAGCTTCGGGCTGTAGAACTTCACGGATATACCGGTTGCTGTTCAGATTGCCCACAATTCGTAGCAATTGAGATCGTCTATGATATGCTATGGCGCCCCAGACCATAACTCCGGGTGTTCGTCCACTGTGGCGTTCGATAATGCACTCCGGAAGGTGGCGTTCACCGGCATAGCGTCTGACACGAATGCGGCCATCATGGTACCACAAATTAAAGCGGGATTCGTCAGAAAACACGACATGCTGCCAATCAGCACGCCAGTCTCTATGCTGATTGGCCCATTGTAGCCGCAGGCGGCGATGGTCGTGCGTTAGGGGGATCCTGTATAAAGGAGTCCGTGCGCGCAGTCCACACTGCAGCAGACGTCTACGAATTGATGAAGCACACAATGAAACACCTGTAGCTATTGACCACAGTGCTGCCAATTGTCTAGAGGAAGCTGTACGGTCCGTCCGCGCCATGCGGACCAGGTGTCTATCATCGCGAGCTGACGTCACATTTCGGGGTCCACTCCCGGATTTCCGAGTTGTCCGACACTCGTCCGTCCACTGCTTCCAAACGCGCATCACTGTGCTGCTGTTACGCTGCACACGAGAGGCTACTGCACGATACGACAATCCAGCTTCACGAAGGCCGATGATTCTCCCTCGTTCAAACTCTGTAAGTTGTTCAAATCTCGTTCTCTTTCGTCGACGAGGCATAAGTACAGATTGAGTTAACGTTTACCACTAGCAGATAACCACCGATAACCATACACGCCTCGCTACAGCCGTCTATTTATTCGGATCCATCAGCCGTTCAGAGGGCGCTGCTCAGCATACGCATGCGCTACGGATTTGCAATTCTAATCATTTGCATATCATGCGCTACTTTGCATTTCCTGAAAATTTCAGCTCACTCGCGTAAGTCCTTCATGGTGTTGCAATTTTCACAAACGTGAGTGTATTATTATAACACTGTTCAATTACTAAAATAGCCGCCCAGACGATATTATAATTAGGAGAGCCTTCTGTTGTACCGAAGGGCCCGGGCTCGAAATGCCAGAGTAAAAATTGATTTTTAAAATTTTCTAGGAAGGCTAGTGACCGACGTTCTTCCGTGGAATGTCACTGCGGGTTTCGTGGTGGCTCGCATTGTTTCCATGAGGTAGCCAAATTCTTCCATTAAGTTACCATACTTACTTAAGTTACATAAGTTACTTAAGCGTGCATTGTCGATGGGGCTAGCTCAACTGCAGCATCGTTGTCGCCTATGGGTTCGGAAAAAAAACGGGCGCCACTGTTAAGATCTGTGTCTGCTTTTCCACATAAATCTCAATTAGATCCTACAATGAACCTGGCGAATTCTTGCACAGGTGTGAATAAATTACCAGTACAGAAGAAGGGTAAAAAGTAACCTTTTATAATTTCAAAGTTTAATAAAAAGGCAAGACCTTCGTGCGTTACAAAACACCGTCAACTTGTGGTGAGAAATTAAATGTAAAATATAATTCAAGTCGAATCTAAAATAGAATAGTGCTGGATTAGCACGTTAATTTACACCCAACAGGTTGTCTCACAAAAATCTAACAGGCGTGGTGGTGATAATTCAAAATGGCCAAAAGGCTTACTAGCGTCACAGCGAGATAGCAACGAAACGTCCGCTGGCTATCGAAAACACGCTATGAATAAACTCAGAGATTTACCCGTTTAAATATTCACTTCACTTAACCTTAAATTTACATCCATGCGATAAAATACTAGGGGAAGTTGAGAGGTTCAGGAAAGGTATCAAATTAAAATAAATTTGTTATGCAAAGTAAGGGAAACCCTACAAAGTGAACGAACTTTCATATTTCTCTAACACAGTATTAGCACTACAACCGATAAAAACCTGATGCTGAAACAGTTTGTTGTTGAATTGTTAATTTTTACATCTCTGTTATTGCATTTAAAATTCATGCTTGACAAACTAACAAATCAAAGCATAGTTTTAAGGTTACGGATATTATGAAGGCTTTAAACGATTAGACGAACTATTCACTCTGATGTTAATATTGTTTACATCCTGCCGTCAAAAACTGGAATAATGAAGGTATTACAAATTTTTTAATTAACCTGGTAAAACTGCAGTTATGAAGTAAATCCTGGAATTAACTGATGGCATATTCAAAAATGCAGTAGATGATACCGAATTATAAGAACGATGTGTACTGAATTATAAATGATGACACTGAATTATGAGAATGATGCAAAAGATGATACCGAATTATAAGCGCGATGCAATAGATGATACTGAATTATAAGATCGAACATATTAGTACGGATTCCGAAAATTGCGTATTAGATTGTATCGGCATCTATTGTGCTATAAGAAAAGAACAAAATTTTTCAGTTCCTAATAAAGATTAAAACCGTTACGTCTCTTAAGGAATCAATTCTAATAAATAAATAAATAAATAAATAAATAAACTGAGGTCTAAAATATGAACTGTACTGTTTTTTCATTTGGGAAATAGATACTGATTACTTACCAGACGTACAAATATAGTATCAGATGGAGCTCTGTCGGTGACTGGCTCTTGTTTTTCTTTTTTTTAAGCATCCGTAATTTTTTTAAGAATCTCATTTGTTTACTTAAAAAAAAAGGGGCGGAAAGAAAGAAAAAAGGAAAAAAACCTGAAAAGTTTTAGCGTCATTAGGTTATTTTGAAGTAGAAGACATGAAATGCTCTCGAAGGGACTCGAGCCCTAGAGCTCTTGAATACGCGCCGAGTGCGCTACCGTTACATCATGAGACATGATAAAGAGAGGGAGCATATACCTTATACAGTTTCAGATTTTAATGCTTAGCCAAGAGGATTTCTTAAGGCTTTTCAAGCTCTCGCTGAGCTCGCAGCCTGCTCTCGCACTCATTCCTGTTAACAAATGTTTTTGCCTTTTTAGGTTTATTATAAAACATTGTTCTTCCCACTTACGCAATATAAAATTCAAGAGCAAAATCCCAAAATTTAAAAAACAGCACAACAGCATATGTCTAGAATTCCCAATGCAGTGTTAAGTGTTGCCATACATTCAGCTTTTTTTCGGTTTAACGTATCAGTGTTTAGTTTTATTAGTAAGATAGCTTACAAAATGGTTTTGCAGTTTTATTATTAATATTTTGTGTGTTAACTTTATTTATTAAATATTCTTTTCTCCACACTTACATCACATAAAATTCAGTTCAAAAAAAATATCACAAACTATTTAAAAACAGCATAATATTAGAATTTTCGATAGACAGTTTCGCTGGATAAAGATAAAAATGTTTTATTCCATACCTTGTTGCAAATGCTAGCTTTCAGATTGCTGAGTTTGTAAATCAAAAGTTTTACAAAATATGAAATAAATAATAGAAGGATATATAACTTCAGTCTATTAAAATATTGAATATTTTTGATTAGATATATTGTTGCGTTATACGGATTCGTGGATTTGAGAGTATCCGATGAAAACACGATGCAGAACAATAAAAAGCACAATTTATTTACAAGAATTACTATTTACAGCACAGTTCCAAAATTACCTTTAAAAGCGTCGAAAATCTACAATAAATACGCTGAAACAATCAGCAACACAGCTTCAGGCTGTCACTGTAAAGGTAGCTTCACGGCAACACTAAACTTATAATAAACACCGTGGAACAATCACCAATACACTGTCAAGCTACACTGTAAACGTAGCTTCACGGCAAAGCACTATCTCGATCGCTTTCCGTTCACAAAACTCTCGTGTAGCTTAGCACTCACAGTAAGCAGCTATTCTCACAATGCCGGCTCTCAGAAACGCAGGGGTTTATATAGCTTTTCCTTAGGTTCCACACGTTTCGAGAAATATCTCGACAGGAAGTTATTCTAGAAGCTTCCCGATTGGACCATGGGATATCGCCAATCTGGCATAAAGTCGCCAATCTGGCAAACTTACCATATACTATTTTATGGCAACCCTAGTGCTATGCCGGAAAGCTTACATACAGGCGCAACCGCCGAATTTTTCGATAGCTTTCAGATTGCTGAGTTTGTAAATCAAAAGTTTTACAAAATATGAAATAACTAATAGAAGAATATATAACTTCAGTCTATTAAAATATTGAATATTTTTGATTAGATATATCATGAATTAAACACCCTTCTATCATTTAAAGCAATCCTATTCAAAATTAAGAAAAGAATTTGCTCAAGAATTGCATCTATTGCTTTAGCTTAGTTTATTAATCCACAACAGACAGATTTAGTTTGAAAGATAAAAAAACTTACATTTGGCCGAATGGCAGCGCACTCGAATGAAAAATCAAACGATGAATTTTCGTGCTTCGACGCAAAATCCATTCCGAAACTAATACGGTTAGGTCAATAGGTACAATTTCGGGACTAACAGGAGTATAATTAGTCTCTCGATTTCGAGACTAATTCCATTTCGAGACTGAATATTGAGCTAGAAAGAAAGAGAACAAAAAGTAAATTTTTAATCAAAAGATCCAAATTTGAAAAAATTATGTTTTAATGTATTTGTTTTTTAATTTTAATTTTAATTTTAATTTTTTTTAAAAATTTTTTTAGAAGAATTTAGAAATAAGTATATTTAATTACACAGCTACGTATTCGTAATGATCTATGTATGTATAAATAAATTATTTATTTATTAACCTACGTAAAATTATTTTTGATTATTCCTTACACGTATGGTACATCATTTTATACTTTATGCTGAGAGTATGATTCATTTTCATAGATTTATTGCACCGCCTAATAAAACTAAATAAAACATTCATCTTTGTGCTATCTATTCTTAATTCTCAAAAAATGTCTTCAGATGATTAAGTACCTGTAAACTTGTATTATAACTATCAGTTTTACAGAACTGTCAGTAATAGAAAAAATATCAAGGAATTGACCAAATCTAATCTAAAAAAAATCTGATCTGGACGCCACATGACTTCCTTGTATGATCTTATCAATTATACACATTTTTGCTGCATTTCATTTAAACTTAGTCTCTCGAATTTAATTAAAGATATATTTCTCATTCAAGTTCTTCAGTTCTCACTTCGCGGCAAATCAAAAATACATAAAAAAGCTCAAAAATCATCATGAAAAACTGTAAAATGCAGAAGAATATAAAACACCAAATACAGATAAAGCTGTCCAAACACAATTCTTACAGTTTAAATTAGAGATTCTAAGCAAAAGCAAACAATTCGTCCAGCGGCTACGAAAGCAAATAGATTTTTCGGTGCGCAAAACTGAAAGTTTACTTTTGGTTCCACTCGACAAAATGACACTGAAGGTGCAGAAACTGACTTAATTCATTATTCTACTGAGTTTCAAATAATTCAAACAAACATTTCATTTCAAACAAACGGTGGTTCATTAGACTTAACTCGCCACTTAAACTTTTAAATTGTTCATAATTTTAGAACTAATGCATACAAAATCATTTAAAGGCATAAAAACTTTAAAAGGAACATAAACAACGCATAACTCAATCACTTTTAAAGCAAAAAAAGCGCAATTTATCAACATATAAGAATAATAAAGTAAGCTCAGTGATCGAAGTAGCAGAGTGGGAACATATATATTTCCATAGGATTGGTGCAGCCGATTGCTACGAAAGCGGGAGGTGCACAACTACATGTTATGTCAGTCCCATGTACAAAATTTCCAACGTCTAGAGCTATTCGCTCTTAAGTTATGCAAGATATATACACTCATTGCCATAAAAATTTGTGCACCAAGAAATATTTGTGGGATACTAACGAAACTTGGATGAAAGCACATGTTGGGTAGATATGCAAATGATTAGAAATGCAACGTGATTGCGCATTGCGTAATGCCGCTAGAGGGCGTTGAACTTCGTTCTTCTTGGAGTATAAAACAGGTAAGCAGAGCTTGTTTGAGTGTACTTAATCGTTTGCTAAGGAAACGCTGAGTTGGACATGCCATTATGCCGCCATCGAAGCCGATATCAGCAGCTTTCAGAGTTCGAGAGAGAAAGAATCATCGGGCTGATGGAAAGCTCGGCTGAGTAGCTCATCAGGTGGGAACTAGTGGACAGAAGAGACGTCATTTACATGGCGACCAGGCTCAGGACACCCTCGACAGACCAGTCGTCGAGAAGACCGTCACATCATACGATACGCACGCGTAGAGCCTACTGCCTCATTGGTCGCTATCCAGGTACAGGCAGCAGCTTCATTACGGGCCCCTGTGTCTTTCCGCACCATCGCAAGGCTCCTGGTTGAAGGACCTCTGGTATCGCTGCGTCCATTACGTGTGCTCCCAATGACACCCATCCACCGACGCCTGGAGTGGTGTTGCGCACGACAGGACTGGACTTTACCGGAATGGAACCATGTCGTCTTCAGCGATGAATCTAGATTCAATTTGACCAGTGATGACAATTGTGTTCGTGTGTGGTGGAGGTCCCGCGGTGAACGCCTCAATCCTGCCTTCGCTTTAGGGTGACACACCGTTCCCACAATTGGTGTGATGGTATGGTGTGCAATTGCTTACGATACGCGGTACCCCTAATATCGATCTATGGCATAGTGACAGGCCAGCGGTACGTCCATAACTTCCTTCAGCCACATGTGTTGCCACTCATGACGGGGCTCCCAGGATCCTGTTTTCAACAAGACAATGCTCGGCCACACAAAGCACGGATCTCACAGCACTGCCTCCGCCACATTAACACCCTTATCTGGCCCGCTCGATCCCCAGATTTGTCACCAATCGAGCATATCTGGGATCATTTGGGACGGCAAATTGGACAGCCTACGAGATTGGCCTAACTAGAGGCGCGTTTACAGCAACTGTGGAATGCGATGTCTCAGGACACCATATGGAACTTATATGCCTCAATGCCCGCTCGTAGCGCATCGTGCATTCGCGCTAGAGGTGGTCCAACAGAGAACTAAAACTTCCGTTCATGTGTACTTTTTTCTGTAATAAATGATTTTTTTCTTTGATTTTCTAATCACTTACTTATATCAAAGTAGTACTTACGTATGAAAATTTCGTTTCATTCTGACAACTCTTTATTGGTGCCTCAGCTTTTTATGGCAATGAGTGTACGTATGTACAGACGACACAAGAAATCTCTTCTGAATCCATTTTAAATACTTTTTTCAATCCTTTTTGGCAAAAACAGTCCTTTATTCTCTCGGTACGTACAGATGTATCGCAAAAACATCATTCAGATGGTTTCGAGAGCGGTATAAATGGGCATTTTTGCTGAAATATGATACCCGAAATTTTTCGCGATTACAATACTTCTTTTACTTCGTTACAAGGGAGTAAAAAGGATGTCTTTGAAGTCCTACACAATCATACGAACAATAAGAAGTTCTAAAGATTGCATTATATTTTAATATGCTAAATACAGGAAATTAGTCACCTTAGGCAATTAAAAGTATCGGAAGGAGAACATGTAGCCAGAAGCAGTATTTAAAAAATAATAGAAAGTTTAGGAACGGGACATAGGTACTCTTAACCCCAGTTTTTGTTTGGCTTATTTGATTACAGCAGAACACGTTAGAGCTATCTGGCTTAAGTGAAAGATTGCTTTCGTGGAGGACTTTCTAAGGAAAATTGGTTCGCATGCATGTCGCACAAGGCAAAAACCAAGAAAACGGCCATGCAGCTAGCCCGTTCGTCTGAAATCGAACCCAGCGTTTAGAGATTTTACCGCTGGCTGGTTTGGTTTGGTTTATGTGATTACGGTAAAGGCTCAAGAGTTATCTGCTTAAGGGTAGGGGTATATGTTTCATATGAGGAAAACCACGAGAAGTCTCATGCAGCCAGCCCGTTCGCGAGATTGGAACCTCGGACCGAACTACCTGTGTCCAACGACTTTACCGCTTGGCCGCTGGTGGGCTCCTCGGCAGCTGGTATGCCTTGCACGTGTGTGATCATGTGCACAGATGAAATACATTTTATAAATATGAAGGAAAGAGCTCATGAACAATAATTAAAAAGTATTACTATTTAGCCTAGTATCTGAGCGTCAGCCCTACATTTTTATTTAACTAAATAGTCTTTCTTTGTTTTTCTGATTTTGTCTTTTATTGCATACTGCATAAATAAATCTTTACCTAGGTTTAAAAAAAAGAGCTAGTATAGCAGAAGTTCAAGTTTAAGGGCTTTGTCAAAGTTCATATCAAAATCGTGAATTTCATTAGAAAAAAATAGTTCAATACTGCTCTTATTTACAGCGTGTTTGCCAAACTTAATATGCTGGGCTACCATACCATGATAAACAAGATTTAATTAAAAACTTGTGTCCGAAAATGCGAACGGCGATCGCTCGAAGGCAATGATCCCAAACGGAGAGGGGAAGAAAGAAAGGATGTTGAAAGAGATATTAATATGATTTTTATTAAAGAACATTGTTAAATCACGGAAGATGTTAAAACCTTTTTCCATTCGCCACAATGCATGCTTCACAGAGCCGACGCATGGATTCCCGGACCCGTTCAAATTGGGCAGATGTATCACGGACTCGTGGCGCCACATCAGCGACCCTGGCGACAAGATCCATGTCCGATGTTACAGTCGTCTCGCATACCATGGACTTCAGTTATCCGCACAGGTAGAAATCCTGGACTGTCAGGTCGGGGGACCGCAGAGGCCGTTTGACTGGTTCACCTCTGCCAATCCAGCGATCAGGATATGTCCTACCCAGCTATTCCCACACAGTGCTGCTAAAATGTGCAGAGTATTCATGTTGCTGAAAGCTGGTGCTACAATCTTTTTCGGCGTGTAGCTGCTGGAATGTCAACCATCAGATACAGAAATACTCTTTCCACAAAATGTCCATAAGGAACTGACTTAGACCGATTCATTCTTCTGTTGCAACGTCCTCGCCTGAAATGATCACACAAATTTTGTTTTTCATGGTATGACAGACCAGCGCGTTAAGTTTGGTAACGACGTTTTGAGACACCCTGTATTGCATTCCAGTCAAGAAACTTAGACGAAAATATGATATGCGTACTAAAATTACGAAAAAGAGTTAAAATAATAATGATGGCAATGATGATAATGATGATGATATGTACAATTAAAATAAAAAATGCTATGTGATTTTCTAAGTATTACAAACAGAAAACATTTAACAGTAGAAAATAATTCTTTAAATTTTAGAGTTATGATTCAAAATGTTCTCGATATGAAAAAAAAACATTTCTTTAAATGCTTTAAACTAAGTACTGAAACATTTCTCCAGTAAGGTACACAAAAACTGCTCTAAACAGTAAATGTAATCAACTGTTGTATTCTGAATACACGAGCAGTGTCCCAAGCACACAAAACTAATAATTGTGGATCAACTAATATTCTAATATGTAACATACTCTTGCACCGTATGGGTTCATAGAAACCTCCCAACATAATTAACCCGGACTATAGGTTCACTGGTTTTCTTGAGCAGGAAGATAAAAAATGCGCAACACCTCCGGAACTTCCGACTGCCAACCGGTCATGCTTTTGAATTACACCACGAAGACCTGCGTTAAGGATGAAGAGAATACCTTACTTTCTCTCTCCACTTAAAGGCCGAGCGGGAAGAAAGAACCCATTCACCAGATCTTGATGGTGACGAATTGTCGTCTACCATCTTTTAGTTCGGGCGCCACTTAAAGAATCTGTTCCGTCATTAATATTTAGTGTACTGCATATGGACTTGCTGTAAGCCCTCAGTAAGAGAGATCAGAGATAAATTAGAGACCCTTAATGTTTGCTGAACGACATTTATTTTTCTTCCCTTTTTGACGTCACGCAGATTAAAGAGTGCGAAAACTCCAAGCACTCCCGAAATTCGAATATTCTACCTTACTAAGCTCCTTGTAGACGCATGTTTCACGAAAGTACACTGCTGACGATCACACATAGAAATTGGAACTCCAACCACTAAAAACGGAAGTTTTAAGCGTTTACGGAAAATCTATTCTGTATCTGCTCCGTTCTTCAGCTCAGTGACGTAAAATGAAACCTACATGACAGCGGACTGAGTTATTAAATAGTTTTGAAGGAACAACACGAAAAATGTGTATCTTCTTATCCGGGATTCGAACCTCGGACCTTCCGATTCCCAGACGGACGTGCTTTCCAATTACATCACGAAAACCTGCTGTTAGGAAGTAGAAAATATCTCAAAATATTAACTAGGAAACCCCGAAACCTTTTTGAAGTAAATAATATAGCTTACAGAAAAATAAACAGCTATAAATGCGCAGGGTGAGAAACTGAGTTCCTTTTATAAGCGAAAATTACAGCAAATTAGCAAAATGCCCCGCAGAGCGAAGTTTGGAGCACGTTACGGACGGAAATCCTCATAAATAAAATAATTTATATTTTGAACTAACTGAATGATTGATCTTTACAGCCTTCTATTTATAGGGTTGCACAAGGAAGATAGTAAGCACTAATGGAACCCCTCCTTTATTGGGTTGGAAAATAAATAATTTCCATTTGCGCCAATAGATAGCGCTATGTTAGTATTCTGTCGATATTATATATCTTTTTCTCTTGAAAATTAGCAGCTGACACTTTTGGATTGCTACAGAAACAAATTCCATGCATTTTTATTCAAAACCGTTAATTTACCATCGTTTTTGCATCGGGTGCAAAAATAAACATTTTCGAAATGTTTTACTTTTTTTTTTCGTAAAATCAAGGAAGCGACTAAGACTCACAGAAAGATATGTGAAGTTTATGATACTGATTGCTTAACATAACGCATGTGTAAGAACTGCTTTATAAATTTTGTTTTGGAGATTTTTCACTTAAAGGTCAACAACGTTCAAGCCGACCTTATGAAGCTGATGATGACATAATTGAATAGAATCAGTCATAACTGAATAGAATCGTCATGTAACTGTGGAGGTATCGCCAAAAGGTTAAATGTATTGCAATCACCAATTGAAAATTACCCGAGTTCTCTTGGACTAGTTAAGAATCTCGATATTTGGGTTCTGCATGAATTGAAAGAATTCGCTTAACACAACGAATCAATATTTGCGATACTCATTTGAAACGTAATACAATCGACTGATTTTTAAACGAATTATCACTGGTCATAAAAACTGGATTGTCTACATTAATATTAATCGATAAAAATCGTGTTCCAAGCACGATGAATCAGCACAAATCGTATCGAACGCTAAATTGCACCAGAAACAGATCATACTGTCGGTTTGGTGGCATTAAGCGGTGTTGTGTATTTTGAGGCTACTTCCAACCGACCAAACAATCAATTCAGATCTTTACTGCCAACAATTTATCAAATTGAAAGAAGTAATTAAAAAGAAAAAAATGGCAAAACGCAAAGCAAACGTGATCCACCACAACAATTCGAGGTCCCACACTTAGCAATATATACAAAGTTATTGGAGCTTGGTTAGGAAAATGATGTCCATATAGTCCCGAATTTTGAGCATTGAATTATCATTTATTTAGAAGTTTAAAAACTCTTTAAGAGGTAAAATATTCAGTAATAACGTTAACCTCAAATCGTACCTGGTTGAGTTTCTTGTTGATAAAGACCAGACATTTTATGAGAGCGAATTCATGAAGTTGCCAGAAACATCCCAAAATAACATCGAACAAAATGGAAGATATCTGTCCAATTAAAAGTTCAATTTTATGTAGAGAAAACTGAGTTTTATTTTCCACCAAAAAACCGAAATTACAGTCTTGCCAACTCGCTAGAAAAATTGATTCCGGGACTTCGAAAACGTGTTTGCCACTGAATTCCAATATGTCGCCATGTTGGAGAAAACGTGTCAAAATTCACAAATGTCTCCGCAAAAATTTTTGTCTTGGTTGTTAAGAAAGCATTAAGGTTTATGTCTTCCATGCTACCTGAGGCTGTATTTATAACACCAATAAGAGCTGTCTGAGACTGAAAGGATGCACAGGAAAATATATAGAATAAATATTTTCAAACACAAAAAGTGGTAACAAATTTAAAATTATGTAAAACACACTGTAAATGAACATAAAATCGCCATACAAAACACACTAAATAGATAAATACAATAATATGCAACATTACAAAATATATAAAACCCAAGCTATTAAGAAATAAATACAAATATTTACATAGTTTATTTGTTCTCGAAATGTATAGAGTTTTGATTACAATCTATGCCAAACACAAGGTTATTGCTTTGCTAATTTTATATTTTACTTTGGCGGCGTGTTTATCTTCTTTCAAGAGGAACAATTAGTACTATGTTAATCTTTTATTGATTTTCTTTTAACCCAAAGGCCCAGTTTGCCCAGAAGAGCTAATAATTTAGTTTTGGCATTCGTTGGTTCACAATAAACGGCGTTTCACTTTTCAAACTAGTGTCACTAAATATTAGAGACTTGCATTATATTTAAAGAAATTAAATGGTGAAGAATCTACAGAAATATTTGTTGGTTTCTCGCACTGTGAAAAACAGCTGTACCTAGGGACATCAAATTTTGAATAACGTACTCCTCCACTCGTACATGGGCATCTATGAAAGCTCAAGTTTGGAATTTGTTTTATTATCTATTTCATAGTTTGTCATTTTGCGTTGATTTACTCTAAATGTTCGATTTACTTTTCAAATTGTTGCCACCAAATATTATCGCCCTGTATTATGTTTAAAGAAGTTAAATAATGAAGAATCTGCATAAGTGTATATATGTTTCTCATAGTGTGATAAAACAACGGTACCTAGAGCCATCAAATTTTGAATATTGAACGTTTCCACCCTAATATGGGCATCTGTAAGACCAAATTTGAAATTTGGAATTTGTTTTATTATCTATTTCATATTTCGTAAAACTGTAAGATATGTTTCATTAACAAACTCAACTATTTCAAAGCAGACAACAACACCATTGTACGAAAAAAAAACATTTTTATCTCCAGCGCTGGAGACAGTGTATCAGAAATTCTGAGGATGTGCTCTTTTTAAATTATTTTGTTAATATTGTTGTTGAATTAAATTTTATGTTTTAAGTACGAAGAACATGATTATTTAATAAATAAAGGCAACACACAAAACGTTAAAAAACGTCCCTTTAGGCGTACTATAAAATCTGACGGCTTTCAGATTTTTTAAAAATATATCCAGTTTTTCATTAAATTAATGCCAAACTAAAACTGAATTTTACCTAACTCACGAAGTTCATGTTAGCGTATTTTCCTTCCATCTAACGTGAGTTAAGAAAGAGCATAGCTTCTATCAAAAATTTTGACGTTAACCTTGCTCATTCAACATAAAATGTATTATTCCCTAAAACCATCCGGATATTGATTTTATTTATGTCGGAAGAAGAAAAAGCATCCCGTTGCGTCTACTGAAAACGAATATAAGCTTCTAAAACACGTCCGCAATATATTTTCTTGTCTCTTGTTAGATCCACACGTTCGCCCACATGCCGGAGATCATTGAACAAGCCTCAGGCGACGTACATTTATCAATTCTGTATAGTAGAATTTCATGAGCAATATATAGAATGTCCCAAATTTCGAATGAAAGATAAAGTAATATATTTTAAATTGTATATTTACTACTACTCTCTCAAGTTTGTCTTGATTACTTTATGACTACTACCTCTTCAATTTTGCATTATTCATAAATTCGATAAAATTGACTGCAGACTTTATTTCCTTAAAATTTACTCTGAATATTTTTGTAAACCTTCTAAATAGTACTTGCATTTGTTAGCACCAAAGGTGTTGATAGTCTCGATCCTCACTCGTTTATAGCATCACTTTTGTATCCGTATCATTTCTCAAACAAAACAATTTTGCCACCAAATGTTATCTGTAATTGCTATTTATAAATAAATAATATAGGGAGTATATAAAGAGTAGGGCAATCGTTAAGATACTATCGGGGGATTCTAATATATGCTGCTTTTAAATGTTTTGCGGTTTTGGTGTTGAATTTTATGCCGTGAAGTAAAACGAAAATGATGTTTTATAAATAAGGTTAAAAAGACAACAAAAGTTGTGTAGGAAATTTTGTTAAGAAAAATGAACATTGACGTGATGAAATGCGAAAACAATAAAAAGAAATAAATAAAAAATGTATGGCTAAACATTCTAGCGGGAATTCTAAAAATAAACTGGTGTGCAAAAATTAAGGACGAGACGGTTTTTCAATATAACTTTGTACAGAAGCTTTCCAAATCAACACATTTAATACCGTAAGTTCCCCAATACGTAAGGACATGAGTAATGTAAGCAACACTTACTAAAAGAGAAATCAGAGGGATAAAAAGAAGCTTTATTAAAAAAGTAGCATGAAGCGCAATGCGACTGAAGGCCGAAACATCCCTGTGATGGGTGTCCAGCAAGAAACATTCGGTCTTTAATAGGGGATATGATCTCCCCTGACTGCTAGGCAGGTTTCACATCATTTGTGCATGCTGGACATGTGGTTGTTAATCAGCTGTTGAGACACTGCTGCTCGTTCCTCTTGTAGCACCAATCGCAGTTTCGGAATCGTTACTGGCGATAAGTTACGTGCTGCCACGGGTCTCCCTAGTAAGTTCCGTACATGCTTGACGGGATTTAGATCCAGAGACCTTGCCGACCAATCCATGTGTTCAATATCCTCACTCTCCAACAGATCTTCGACAGTAACTCTGCGATGAGGTGGAGCCTTGTCGTCCATGAAGAGGAACTGAGGACCCATTGCCCTTGTGAAAAGACGCATGTAAGGAAGAAGAACCTCGTTACAATAGCAGTCCCAGGTGAAGAACCTCCTTGGGAGATATGAAGGTCGGTCCGGCTACCGAGCATTATGTCTGCTCGAACGAGAACTCCGCGACGTCCAAAACAGTCCCTTTTGATGATGTTGAAGGGGTTATTGCTTGTTCCCCGCTCTGTCCAGATGTGTATGTGTCTAGAATCGCAACTCAGACTAAATCTGCTCTCATCTGTAAAGAGTACTCGTCCCCATTCATTGTCTCTCCAATTCCGGTGTTCCCGGGCACCACAGAGAACGCCTTCTCCGATGGGCAGGCGTTAGAGGTACACACCGTACAGGGCGTCGTGCAAACAGACCACCACCGTGCAGTCTTCTGGCCACGGTAAAACGCGATATCGGTCGTGTGTCTAGCGATTTCTCCCGCTGTCTGCCGCCTGTTTCTTCTGTCCTGTAAGCAATATACCGGTCATCTGCGGGTGTGGTTCCTCATGGACGATTGTTTCTTCTGGCCTGTAAGGCAATATACCGGTCATCTGCGGGTGTGGTTCCTCGTGGACGACCACTACTAAAACCCCGGATAGCTGTTCCTGTAGTTTGAAATTGTCTCCAAAGTCGTGAAACGATGCTGTGAGCAATTCCGAACTCTGCAGCCACACTTGTCACACTTCGGCCTTCCTCCAACTTCCCAATGATTCGACCTCGGGTAAAAGCATCCAGATGTCGTCTAACAGATTGATTATTCGCCATTTCTCGCTGAGGCAGCAACTCGATGTGATTTTAACTGCTATACGGCGTGCAATCTCTTTGCCAGAAATACTGATCTTACACCGTCAACATGCTTTATACTACTCAGACACTCCCCCATTACGTCTACCTGCATATCTGCGCATGTGCTACCGTACATCACCTTATTAATCTCCTGATTGGTCTTTCTGTCCGCTCTGCCTCTTCGTTCAGCTGATATGCTAATTTTTCGACTTCGTCCTGAATTTTTGCAGACCAGTGTATAGCTTCTTTTAAAATTTTTATGATCATGCTGTTGAATTTTATATGCGTAAGAGTGAAGAACAAAAGAATATATTTAATGATAAATATGGAAAGATCCAAAAATTTGTGTTAGGAGTGACTTCAAACACAGCTTGGCAAACTGCGAGCTTAGCTACAGCATAAAAAAAAGATCCTCCGACATGACGTTAAAACTTGAATCATTTCAAATTTATTTTATTTCATTAGCCCAAAGGGGAATTTGCCCAGAGGGCCTATTAATTTCGCTTTGGCATTTTGAGTCTATTCAATATAAAGGGTGAATCACTTTTTAAATTGTTGCTACCAAATATTAGAGCCCTGTATTATATTTAAGGAAATTAAATAACGAATCTTCATAAGTAAGTTTCTCGCACTGTGATAAAACAACGGTAGTTTGAGCCATCCAATTTTGAATAACGTACGTCTCCACCCGAATATGGTCATCTGAAAGCCCAAATTTGGAATTTTGAATTTTTTTATTATCGATTTCATATTTTGTAACATTTCAACGCATTTTTGATAACCAAACTCAACAATTTCAAAGCGAGCAATGACAACACTCTACGAAAAAAAAACATTTTTATTATCAGCGCGCGAGACAGTGTATTCTGAAATTCTAAAGGTATGTTGATTTTAAAATTATTTTGCGATATTGCTGTTGAATTGAATTTTATGGTTTAAGTGCGAAGAACATATTTTGTAAACGAAGATAACACAGGAAACGTTTATAAAACGCCCCTTTGGGCGTAATTTAAAATCTAAAAGCTTTCAGATTTATTTTATATATATTGGTTTTTACAGCGATTGTAATAAATTAAGGAACAATCGCAAAAATCACGATTACTGAAAAAGTTACATCTAGAATTTTATGAAACGTGCCCACAATATACGATACATAGTAAGATATCAAATAACATAAAAAGAAATTACCAGATAATTATGGTAGTATAGAAATAGGCACATGTCTAAAATGAACAAGTCGAAAGTGTCAGTTTGCTATAAGAAAAGTACCTTCTATATGGAATATAATCGCGTCTAGAAGCAACACAGCACACACAGCGATGGGTGATGCTTTCAGTTACGTGGTCTATTAGTTCCATGGGAAGCGAGAGCCATTGCTCTTGCAAAGCAGTTGCAAGCGTGGCAAGGGCCGGAGTGGGCGGATTGAGAGCAGCTAGACGTCTACCTGAAACATCCCAAACGTGCTGGATAGGATTCAAGTCCGGGAATCGAGCTGGCCACTCCATGTGCATAATTGTTTCCTGAAGATAATCATCTACGATGCGAACCCTGTGTGGTCTTGCGTTGTCATCCTGTAACAGGAAAGCATCACTTATTACCTCGACATATGGACGCACATAAGAATCAAGTATGTCATCTCTATAAACCTGAGCATTCACGGTTCCCCTTGCAAAGACATGGAGGTCTATGCGTCCACCCAAAGAGATGCTTTCCCAAACACACTTACTGCCTCTTCCGTACGGATCTCTTTCACGGATGTTTGACGGATGATAACGGGTTCCAGTTTCTCTGCATATCAAATAATGCCTACTATCGCTTTCTAGACTCAACCTGGACTCATCCGTAAAGAGAACAGCCCTCCATTGGTCATGCATCCAGTGGACATGTTCTCGTGCGCACTGCAAACGGTCCCTCCTATGGCGTGACTTGAGCGGCACGCAAATGGCAGGTCGCCTCGCATACAGACCACCTTCGTGAAGCCTTCTACGCATAGTTGACGTTAACACCAACCTTCCGGTGGCTGCAGCAAGGGAGGATCTAAGAAGAGTCGGAATAGCAGTTCTATGCCTGCATGCACATAATGTCAGATATCGGCTATCGGCGTTCGTTGTAGCAGTTGCCATCCTTGGCTGAACCTCCTAGATGCCGAATCTGTGGTTTGAAATTGTCTCCAATTCTATGAAAAACAGAGACTCACAATTAGCCATCTGTCCACTTCTGTTTGACTTTGTCCTGCCTCTAGTCTCCCAATGGTTCTTCATCGTAGTTCTGAAGGCAATGATGTCTAGAGATCATTGTTACGAATTAGCTATCTCAGATTTCTGATGTCACTATCACAGTGAAATATGTGGGCTTGCTTTCAAACATGGACTTTTATGCTCCTCGCAGATGACGTATTTCGAGTGCAGCGTCACTGATTTGCATATTTCGGTTTTACTCAGCTACTCTTACTTGGCAAAACATTCAAAGTTTACACGGTTTGGCCTATTTTTGAGGGAGTTACCTCTATTTTTGTGATTTTTCCTAATTTATGATAACCAGTGTAGTTTATGAATATCAAAATTTTCTATAGAGAGTTTTATCTGGTTTTCTGGAGTATATTTTATCGGACTTTTTTACTTATTTAGTTATTTTATAAAATATCAAAACTGGATTTATTATTTGGATTGTTTCTAGTGGAAAAAAGGATGCCCTTTGACTTGGAGATGCCAAATACCGATGCCAGTAAAGGTTTTCTGTTAACCCAGAATTGACTCTGTTAACTCAACGTTATGGCAGCCATTTTATTACTTCGAGTGAATATTTTTTTTATGTTTAATTTGATTGGAATTTCTTATTTTAGTGATCAAGGGCTGCGTGGTTTGTATTCACGAGTTTTGAATAATTGGAATTTTAATTGCCATTAATTCATCTTCGGTTCTCATTTGCTGGCTGGTTCTAATTAATCGTTGCACCGTCACTTCCACGAAGACGTATGTCTGGCAAGATGAATACTCAATTTTCCCCCATGATTTAGAGCGAAAGAATAAAAAAAGTTATAACTGATCAGTTTGTTAGAGTTTAATTAGTTTTTACTATGAATGTCAAGTTTGTAGGAAAGATATGTCTTTGGCCAAGCTTGTGGTAAGCGATGGCAGGTTGCGCTGATAACGCTGTGTTAGTACATTTCTTGAGGTTGCGAAAACCTACTGCATTTTTGAACTCAAAGCATATTTATTACAAATTATGAGAAGCTCTATTACATATATGTAATAAGATAGAAAACATAGAACAAATATTGTAGTGAAATTATAGTCCTCGTTACGTGAGGATCGTGTTAACGCTAGTCTCTCTAGTTGAGAGCTCCAAAGCATTCTGGAGTGTTGTTCTAACGGAAACAATCTGCAGACTGAATTAGCCACGCCTCCCAAATATTTCAGTTCCATTTTACATCCTCTGATTCGTTATATCTGGAACGATATCAGAGGGAAAACAAGATCATTGGTTCGTCAGCCCTCCTGAAATCGAGAGGCTTTGATGACAGACACGGTGCAGAAGGCTAAAATCTTCCGACACTGGTTGTGAAGTTATGTCTTTTGTAACTGTCAACTGGAACGAATTGTTGCGTCTGCGATGTCAAAGCATGTCGTCTGAATCATCGTAACAGCTTGAACACCGTGACTTGCGGGGACTGCACGCCCGATTTTCTCATCTCTGTGTGGTTCGCCGCAAGCTTAAGGCTTATGCAGATGGCTATGATTAGGTTTGTCGCCAGAACGGTGTTCGAAACTGGCGCTCATACCAACAAAACTGAGGGTATGTGGATACACATTAAGCGTCAGTTTTGCAAACAATGTCTTTCGCAGTCGTCGGATGACATTTGTATTCCTACTTTGCGGAAGTTTATGTGACGTCACTAATACTGGGATCAGAAGAAATGAGAATCAGTTCTAGGACTATATGATTTGCATTATTGTATATGTGTAGCAGTCATTCGACGATGCGAATGAGACGCAGCCATAAGTACACGAAGTGAGAGCTTTTCTTATTTTTGTAACATCCGTTTTCGGCGTCGTTTCGGTGATAGCCATCTTGGAAACATTGCTTTTTGGCGCCATTCTTGGCGTCCTAAATTATCGCAAAAATTGGATTTTGTGTCGAATCACTATAATCGCGTCGTTCTACCTTTCATTCGAGTCTGTTGCATTCGACAAAATGTATGATATTTATCTTTAAAACCGAATCTGTTGATGCAAAACTTAATCGTCATCCACCCTATTGTAAATTCCCGTTGGATTTTTATGTATTTTTGCAACATCGTGTGTTGTTTTTACTGGAACAAAATGGCTGTCCCGTGAAAATGTATGTCTCTTTCATGAAACGTAGGCGCATTAAACGTAGTAATAGATTTAGTAAGAAAGTCATTAATTCCCGCAAATATCTTGCCAAAAAAGCACATTAATACACAGTAAACAGTACAGGAGACGTATCTGCATTTCTATCAAAATTTTGCCTTCATGCAAAATTAAAAAATAAGCAAAATTAACGTAAATTGGTACGAAAAGTACAAGTGTATGCTAAATAAAAAGCTGGGCAGATTTTCGTAAATTTTTTCTAAATATATAGGAAGTAAAATATTGGGAAGATTTATCCATATATGATAAATGTACATAAATGTTCATCAAAAACATACCTAAATCCTTGAAATTTACGCATATTATACGTAAAAGCTACGAAAAAATCGAGATCATTTGCAGAATATACCTAAATTTTACATTTAACTTCCGTATATTATAACGTAAAAAATATACATATATATCTACTACTTCCTTCCGAACAGCTTTTATTTTCACCTCCAAATTTAACGTTTCTTACATAAGGGCCATTCGTAAATTATCCGCGATTTCAAGTGTAATTTACGAGTGCACGCTGATTGGAGTTAGTTTCGAATTACGGTTTTGCATTGTTTGGTTTAAACGCGTTGTTTCACTCTTCATTCGAGTCTGTTGTCATTTCGCTAAAAGTAAAATATTTTCCTCCAAACTGAATCTCTCTGCAGTGGATTAACGAACTAAGCTTTTTAAAAACAATAGACAGAATTCTTAAGAACGTCATTTGTTAATTTTTTAATCTGAAAAAGACATTTAATTCATGATATATCTAATTAAAAATATTAAATAGTTTTATAGAATTAGATTACATATTTTTTTGCTTTTCGAATCTACATATAACGCTCTTATGTTAGTTTAAATGTATATTCATCGCTCTTGCAACAGCGTTTCGCTCTTGCACCTGCGCCATTTGTGTTCGCAATCTCTGCTGATAAACCATTGTAAAATTTGTTTCTGCTGCCTTCTTAGCATGCCTTCGTCGTGTCATGGTCAGCACACTCGGCGCGTATTCGAGAGGTCCGAGGTTCGAGTCCCGGCGAAAGCACTGCTCATTTTTCATGACTACTGCTTCAAAAAAATTCTAATCTCTCTATAACTTTAAACGAACCTTTTTGGGTGACCGTTAAAATCTGAATCCCATCAGATTTTTTTTAAAAAATTTTTTATCAATCAGAAGTTTCTTACTTATTTCTTTATTGGTTTCGAAGGATAATTTTATCTTTATTAACTGTTTATTTTACTTAATCGGGAGTAAATCCCCTCTTATAACGCTTGCACACATTTATTCCATGTATTCCATGACTGAAGATCCTTTAATTCTAAATCGACTGAGTTAGAAATGCAAAGCTATCTCAAGTAGAACCAGACATATGTGAAGAAATTTCCCAAACGAGCCATGGCAAAAACTTTACAGTTTTGACTTTACAGTTTTATTACAGTTTTGACAATATCTGATGATTTGTCGCTAATTTGACCGTAAGTTAAAAATTTCCGAAAACGCATTTTCGGAACCCTAACAGGGATATTACCTGAAACTTCCCCATTTACATAACTTTCGGTTGAATAACCTTAGTAATAGATACTACCGGCAGCAATTTGCTGTGCGAGCTATTTCAGTAATCCATTATATCCTCTTGGTAATTCCTCAGAAAAAATTTTACCTCACTCCTGCTTTATTTCTTAAGTTTTTACTTGTTTAGCTACTTAACTGAGCTGTAGGAGACGTTTTTTATTCCAAAAGGGCTGTTATGTATCGAAACGGAATTCTATGTCGAATCATTGTAAATGCACCATTTCACTTTTCGTTCGAGTCTCTTGCATTCGGCAAAATGTATGACATTTATATTTTAAACTGAATCTCTCTTTTGTAGATTTTTTTTTGTAGTATGAGCCTACCAGCGGCCGAGCGGTAAAGACGCTGAACACTGGTAGTTCGGTCCGAGGTTAGAATTCCGCGAACGGGCTGGCTGCATGGCGTTTTCGTGGTTTTCCCCATGTGTAACGTGTATACGAGCCAGTTTCCCTTAGAAAGTTCTCCACGAAGGCATCCCTCCCTTTAGGCTGACAGCCCTCGTGTGCTTTGCCATAATTGAATAACCTAATCTAACCCAACCCTTTTGTAGATTAACACGCTAAGCTGCTGAAAGCAATAGATGTAGTTCTTAAGCATATTTGTTTCTTACTTTTGAGTCGGATTGCTTTAAGTAATAAAAATACATTTTATTCAGGATCCATCTAATTCAAAATATTCAATAATTTCATATATTTTTAGTCCAAAGGGGCAATTTGCCCTGAAAGACTATTAATTTCATTTGGCATTTTCCGTTGAAAACTATAAACGGTGAATCACTTTTCAAATTGTTGCCACCAAATATTATCATCCTGTATTATATTTAAAGAAATTAAGTAATGAAGAATCTGAATGAAGAATTAAGTAATTAAGTAATGAATGTATATATGTTTCTCGCATTGTGAAAAAAAACAGTACCTAGAGCCATCAAAATTTCAATAACGTAGTCTTCCACAGAATATGGGCATGTGGAAGCCCTAATTTGAACTTGTTTTACTATCGCTTTCATATTTTGCAACTTTTCAACGAATTTTTGAGTAAAAAACTAAACGATTTCAAAGCGAGCAATGGCAACACTGTACAAAAAAAAAAAAAGTTTTTATCTCCAGCGCGCGAGGCTCTGTATCGGAAATTCTAAAGGTATGTTCATTTTAAAATTATTTTGCGATATTGCTGTTGAAATGAATTTTATGGTTTGAGTACGTAGAATAAGTTATTTAATAGTTAAAGGTAACACACAAAACGTTAAAAGAGCGCCCCTTTGGACGTAATTTAAAATCTGAAACTTTTCAGGTTTTCTTTCTCTTTTTTTAATATTTATTTCATATTTTGTAAAATTTTAAGAATTTTTGATTAACAAACTTAACGATTTGAAAGCAAGAAAAGGCACCGTTGTGAAGGCAAGAAAAAGCACCGTCACATTTATGTTGTTGTTACGATATCCTTAATTTTTGAAAAGCTAAATTAGAGCTCATGTTCTTATTTAGACACTTAAATGAAAAAGCGTCTAAAGAAATACATGACCTTCAAATTTTTTCTTGCGTTTACGCTGCATTGGTTTCTTTTTATTAGAAGTATCTGTATTTTCCGTAATGGTGGAAATGTTGCGTTTATGTTGCACTGGTTTCTTTTTATCAGCAATTTCTATATTTTCCAGGAAATATTTCGTTTACGCTGCATTGGTTTCTTGGTATTAGCAATTTCTGATTATTAAATTGTCGACATTCCTCATGAGTATTATTCGGTTTAACCTCGATAATAAAGTAGTTTTTTGAAGTTTTATATTTTTAAAGGGATGTAAAAATGTAAACAATACGTTTAAACATCTAGTTTTAATTATTAAACAATATAAATGTTGAAACCTTATTTTAAAGTACAGATTCGCGTTCCGTTTTTACTTCCTTGTACGAAGTAAAAAGGAAGTATTATAATCAGGAAAAATTTCGGGTACCATATTTCAACGAAAATATCTATTTTGACCGTATATATATAGGCTGCTATAACATGCAGTTGTGTACCTCGCCTTTTGGTTGCAATCGCCTGCACCAAAGGTATATATATATATATATATATATATATTCACTCTGTTACTCGGCTCAGTGAGTTCAGTTTCTTTATTCTTATAAGTTTGTAAATTGCGCAATTTTTGCTTTAAAAATGATTGAATTATGTTGTTCTTATCTTTCGGTTAAGGTTTTTACGCCTTTAGTTAACCTACATTTTATAGTTGTAGAATTATCAACAATTTAGTTGCTGATAATTCTACAACTACCTAATTTTTTTGGCCATAGCAGCCACATTGGTTTACATTTGAAACTTAACAGAATAGTGAATTTGTTTCCAATCTAGAGAAACTAAGCTTCACAGCAACAAAGTAACGTCTTCTTTTATTATGCGAATAAAATTATGCTGGATTCATTCTTGAATTATCATTTCAGTTATTAGCTGGTGTTTGCGTAAAAATTGTAATTTTAATTGTAAAAATTGCTTTTTTAATTCTTTTAACTACTTACTGTTTTATATTTTTCTATAACTTTCAATTTTTAATGAAAACATTTTGAATTTTTATGTATTTTTGCCTTACCGTGAAGTGAAGCGCTATCGACGAAGTAGATTTAATTCAAAATTTGATAACAGTTAATTCAATATGTTTAAGTGAAATGCAGGAAAGTTGCGTATAATTTAATATTCCGCACGAGGACGTCATGTGGTGTACACATAAGATTTTTATTTTCTGTTATTTTATTTCCGTCTGGCATCTGCTTAATTACGTAAATCTGAGTTACTGAATGGCAAAGCTTTTGTCATTTGAAAGCTGTTTACACCCTTTTTAGAGATATTGCTGTAGTTAGGTCCGAACCCACTACCAAAATGAAAAAAGAGACGGTCCTGCAAGCTACCTCTGCATTATCATTTCATATATTATAAACAGGTTTTGATTCTTAATTTTCAGCAAAGTTCATTAGCATCTGAATGGCGCGGAAACCGGTGATCGGTGCAACGCCATCTATTGGTGACGTTGTCAAATGTTGTAGTGTTATTTGGTTTAACCATAATAATAATAAAGTTTTTTTAAGTTTTTGATTTTTTATTTTCTAGATGCCTAATGACCTACATTAATGCCAAATTTCAAGTATCTAAGTCATTTAGAAGTGGTCTAGGTTTTAGATCAGTCAGTAATAAAAATGTCATTTTTCAGACCTTAATAATTCCATAACTATAAGAGGTAGATTAATGAAATGTAGGATTCTAGGTGTTCAAGGCCACACATGCAAAATTGCAAGTTTTTAGGTTTTATAGATTTTTGAGTAATGGGAGTATCGAAAGTAGAACGAAATGTTTCGTGTAATACACATGCCCGGTGTCTTGCTGTCTTCGTTTCCGTCTGTTCAGAACTTGGCTGATCCACTATTGTATGTCTAAATAATGCAATAATTTTAAACAGTTTTGATAATTTTTATTATTTTTAATAATAGTGTGAAAAAGACATTGCACCTATGAAAGAAAAGAAATTCGGTTCCGGTTCTAAGAAATCAGCAGTAAAATCCATCCAAAAATATACATTTTAAGCTTACTATTTTATTTCAACATAAATGTAATGAATATTTATGAAAGCAGATTTCCTTTAAAATGAAAAACGTTCTTCATGGAAAACTACAAAAACAAATTTGTTTACACGTAACAAGATTTTATTCATTTTAATTTTCTGACAATCTACACACATACTTTTGCTTACAATTGAAATATCACTGGTGTCACTAGAAATGTTGCGGACACCCCCTTTTTTTCTGTCAATGATATACTTTCTGTGATCGCTTTAGCAAAATCAGCACGTGTCTCCTCTGGTGCTGATGTTTCTGCAGTTTTACGAAAGAATTCAGTTGTTAACTGTTGTGTTTGTGCTTTTGTTGGACCATTATATAATTTTCTGTAAGGGACTTACATCAAATTTAGTTCCCAGCGTGTCATTAGATTCATATTTGACAAAGCAATTATACATTTTCTGGCCAGTTTCGGACGTTATTTTATTAATCCTGCATTTAGAGCTACATTATTTTATTCATTATCATCATGCTCTTTGTGATTAGGTGCTTCAAGGATAATTTCTAATATTTCATTTCCGTTTAGGGATATTTCATTTATTAAACTCCATTTATTAAATAAAAGTTGACGGCACCACTCATGCTTACAAAATATAGCCAGCAATTACGGCTTAATCAAAGATATTGAAACGACTTAACTAAACCAAAAATCGCCAATCAAGCGGTCTTGGCGTTTCAAGTAAAAAGGCTTGGGAGCTGCTGACGAGGAGGACGAACGGAAGACTGAGAGGCAGCCATTTTTGACGGAAGGAGACGGAGCTGAAAGCGTCAGCGTTATCAGAGAAACATCGATGTCGGAAGAAGCGGACGAGAGAAAAGCTACTATGGAGGGCGAAGCAAACGTTTACAATTTGTCATACTAATATTTCCTTTTTTTTTTCTCTCCTTAGCGAAATGGCAACTCCGAAAAATAGTGTGACGTCTACTGCCATGATTTCTGTAACAAGAAACCGTGCCATTGTCAATTTGGTATGAAAATTTTGATTAATTCTGTTTACACTTCACCGCCACCTATGTAACTATTTGTATTTATTCAGTAAAATCTAATAAATTCTATATTTAATTTTAACTTTCTTGAAATGTTTTCACTTTTAATTTAGAACACTGGACCCAATATATGTTACACAACGCATTTATTTAATTATTCTGTTGGAGCTAAAAAACTATACCACTATTTGCTATTGATTTGAACACCAGTTTTACAGTATATATTGTGTTTATCATGTTGTCACAAACCCTGCACATTCATGTATATTAGAATTGTTTATCCAAATATTGACTTATCATTTGGTATTTGAACTTAAAACCTATACACGAACTCTTAAGAATTAAAAGCTCCAACACACCTATGCTGACTGCTGTTCATCGACGGCGAAGGCTAGAATTTGCACGCCAGTACAGCAGCTGGACGTCCACTGAGTGGCGACAGGTTGCGTTTTCGGATGAATCGCGTTTTATGCTCCATCGGACAGATGGACGTTGGCGTATAAGGCGTGAAACCTCTGAAAGGAACCACCCTGCAACCATTGCCGGAACGGTCCAAGCTGGAGGCGGGAGCATTATGGTCTGGGGAATGTTTTCCTGGCATTCTCTAGGTTCACTGATCATTGTGGAAGGCACAATGGATCAATACAAGTACGCATCTGTCCTTGCGGACCATGTTCACCCCTACATGCGCATTGTTTTTCCTCAGGATGATGGCATCTTCCAGCAGGACAATGCGAGGTGCCATACAGCTGCCAGTGTACGTGCGTGGTTCGAAGAGCACCAGGATGAGTTTACCGTCCTCCCCTGGCCAGCAAACTCACCTGACTTAAACCCAATCGAGCATCTGTGGGACCATCTCGATCGAGTTGTTCGCGCCATGGATCCTCAACCGCGTAATCTAGCGCAGCTGGCCACGGCATTAGAGTCGGCATGGCTCAACATCCCAGAGAACACCTTCAGGGACCTATGTGACTCTCTTCCTGCACGTCTCGCAGCAGTCCGCTCTGCGAAAGGTGGTTATTCTGGCTTTTGACAGAGGGTCACATTAATGTGACTGGACTGTGTAGTTCCAATTTAAGAACATTTCAGACGACGAACGGTTTTCAGAAACGAATTAAGTACGTGAGCCGAGATTTCACGGCAACAAATTTGCACTCGTCCCCTTTTCGTGCTGAAAATTTCCTGAATTGACATAATGTTTTGCATTTTTCACTTCTCTGAAGAAAGGTAAGGGTAGAAGAAGCGAGTTATCTTTTCCAGCAGCTGCGCCAAATCGATGGCAGGTGAACGATGTGCTTCGACGCATTGCTCCATATGCAGATTTCAGAGAAACCTTTTCATTAAGTACTTTAGTATGAATAATCAATCAGCAAAGGAGCAAATTCTTTACTTAAAGGCTTAGTATAAATTCTTAATATCTTTGGGATTAGATAGAATAAATGTGAAAATGTAAAGTCTGAAGAATTTCTCGAAGTATACGACTGTGAAGTTATTTAAAATGTCTCTAATGCTCAGGATAGTTAAAAGACAAAGGGAATTTCCTAGTTCGTTTTCTCGTTCTTTATTAATAAATTTAATTAACTGCTTTATTAATTAACTGAAGGCAAAATTTTATTATTTAAATTGCATTGGCATTTACTTAAGGACTCCCTTAGAATTATTAAGAAATCTCTTATCTGTTTTAAATTATTTTGACATTAGAATAATTTTTAGCAAAGTCTTCACAAAATTTCTGTACCCACCAACGGCTGAGCGGACATGTTGATGAACACTAGCAGCTCGAACCAATGTTATTACATTAAGAGGTATAACCAGAGATTTGGATATGCTTTAGATTCATATCGTAGTAATTTTAAGACAGGAAGGGGAGGTAGTCAGATTAAAGTTAGTAATTTCGATCTTATACATATACATATGTAAGATACACATACACACATATGTATATATATATGCATATACAGGGTGATTTGCTACTAGACCGACAGACTTGCAGGGTATGTAGGGGGTACAGAGACGACTAGGAATCACATAGGAATACAGAATCGCAAATGCCGTAGTTGCGAGCTGTTGTGCAAAGAAGAAGAGAAAAAAACAGAATCAGCAACACATTAATGGGACAAAAAAACATTTTATTGAAAAGTTGTACCACAACAGGTCCTCGCTGCTCTGTTCCTTTTTGTTATCTTTGTTTTCCCTCCATTAGAATGCAAAATTCTTAGATTTAATACTATTTAATTTAACTCATTATTGGATATGTAAATTGAAGTTTTTCGTTTAAAAGAGAAAATGATAAGCCATTTGAATTGAATAAAGACATGAAGTTTTAAAGTGAAATTCTTCTGTGCCTTATTCTGCTGCCGTTCATTTCGCAACTGGATTCTGATGTGACTTGATTGCTAAGCTTCATCATTTCCAATGCCCATCTATTGCAAATATCATATATATATGAAAAATACACGCGTAGAACATATATATATATAGATATATATTTACTAAGTACCTTATAAAGTATACCATGAAGTGCCTTATAATATATTATATACCATGAAGTACCTTATAAATGTATTTAAAAATGAATTTGAAAATTTTTTAAATGAAAGCTTAATGATAATTAAAAATGTAATCAATAAACCAAGTAATTATCGTCATTGACTCCCTTTTCAAAGGGAGCAAACCAACCCCCGATCAATTAATAATCATTAATAAATGCGAAGGTGTTTTGTCTTTTACCCAAGTAAGAATTAAAAATAAATGCCACCTCATTAATTATTGTGTATTTTTGTTTGAATCTATCATATTATCTCGTAGTTTATGAGCTTCTTCCTCAGCTGAAGGCTATAAATAGTTTCAAATGACCTGAAGGTGATGCATTCTGAAATCTGCAAAATCGGTGACGAATTTAGCCACATGGTGGAGTGCACACATTTGGTGAAATAAGATCAAATTTTATAACATTTCGCAGTGCTAAGAATTTTTCATTCAAAAAACCTGATTTTACAGAATTGTAAGGAAATTCTTGAGAGAAATTCAAGAAATCCTCTTCTTTTGTACCCCAGGCCTGTAGGAAAATATGAAAATGCTTATGGCGAAAGTCGGCAAGCAGTCAGCCATTCAGAAATAAACAGCATAAATATTTTTATGCTTAGTTCGGCGGAAAAACTTGGCGAATTTAATGCAGCATTTTTATTCTAAAAATGCATACTTTCATAGTAAATTTACACACACACACACACATATATATATATAGTATTCACGCTTCCGTTGATTCTTTAGAAGTGAAATTTCTAAAATTTGTTTCTTAGAAGTTTATAAAGGGTTTTCGTCAGTATTCATAGTGAGTTCACTTTTTCATCTCAACTGTAGAAACTATATCATTTTGTAGATATATTTTAATTCAAGTTCTACTTCTCATAGTCTGTATATTTAAAAGAAGAAAATACTGTACTTGTCTTCTGTAACTTCGTGGCAAGAAACAGCGTTAGCTCTATGTTTGGATGTTACTCACAATTCTTGACTAGAATAGCGTTAGCGCAATTCGGGCTTAAGAAAGTAAGATTTGTTGCCAATTACTGTAAACATCCATAAAAACGTTTGTTTTGTTTTGTTTGTTTATGAAAAAGCTCTAAAATGCTATCTGCCTAAGAGGAGGGATGTTTTCGTGGAGGACGTTCTAAAAATTACTGAATGGTAACACTGAATGGCGCGTGGAAGACAAATGTATTTTATATCCGACCACGACAACACATTGCTTTCAGCGGAGCCCAGTTTGTTAATTGAAATTGAAACATAAATATCTTACATTTGTCTGAATGACAACCCTCTCGTGCGCTGCAGATAAAAATGTTTTATTTCGAACAGTGTTGCCACTGCTCCCTTTCATATCTTTGAGGTTATCAATCAAAAATTCAATACAGTTTTACGAAATATGAGGCAAATAATAAAACAAATTCAAAATTCAAAATACGTGCTTCTAGGTGCCCATGTTCGTGTGAAGGAGTAAGTTATTCAAAATTTGAGGGATCTAGGTACCATCGTTTTCCTTCAATACAAGACATACATACATACATGTATATTATGCATTATTTAATTTCATTAAAAAATATTGGGCTATATATAATATTGCTTGATAACAATTTGAAGAGTGATAAGGCAAGAGTGAACGAATGCAAAAACCCATTTCGAAACTAATAACCCCTTGTGTGTTAAAAAAAGAAAAGTCTGAAAGGTGTCTGAAAGATTTCAGATTTTAAAGATTGCTTAAAGGAGTCTTTTAAATTTTAATATGGTTCATCAGTAGGGTTTAAAGATAGAGAGGGCATTAGAAGAACCTTTTTTAGGATACTAGATGAAATTGCATTTACTATAATATGGGAACAAGTTAAAAAGCACATAATGTAACTCTATAAATTCATTTCATGCTTTTGATTAAATATATCATGAATAAATGCAATTTGATTTAAGTGAATCAGATTAAAATGTAAGAAAATAATATTTTTAAGATCAAATCTATTGATTTTAAACAACTTAAAACAGTTTATTTGTTGATTAATAACAGACGGGTTAAATATGGAAGAATAATATATTGCATTTTTTCGAATGGCAATAATTTCGAATTAAAATTGAAACAATGAATGTACAAGGGACCATGCAAAATCGCATTGTTAAACTAATAGCCCTTTTTGGACTAAAAAAATCTGATGTGTACGCCACATGGCTTCCTTGTACTAAATATTAAATTATACTAATTTTTCCTTCACACTCTGTCGCTAGGTTCATTTAACAGCGTTACACCTCATTCATTTTATAAGTCAGAATGCACAAAATATTATATCATCTCAAGAATTTATCTAATCGTTCTCATACTTTCTATTCAAATACTATAAAGATTTTAAAACGATGTATAAAAGAAATTGAACAACCAAAAAAAAAAGAGTTTTTCACAGACAATTCAGTATTTCATTCAGTATTAATTCAATTCTCACTTCGCGATAGGGAAAAAATACATAAAAACTCAAAATATCTTTATAAAAAATTACAAACTAAATCTTAAACACTTATTTCCTCGAATAAATTCCAGAATGGATTAAGCATGATTTAATTCGCAATAATAAAAGAAGGCGTTATCTTTGTCGTTGCGAAGCTTAGTTTCTCTAGATCGGCAACAAATCCAATATTCTCCTAAGTTTCAAATGCAAACAAATATGTCCGCCATGAGAAAAATCATTAGGCTTAGCCGTACTTAAGCAACTTTTAAATTGCTGATAATTCTACAAATCTTGCATGCAGATAAGGCATAAAAATCTTAACCGGAAGATAAGAGCAACATAATTCAATCACGTTAAAGCAAAAAATGCACAATTTACCAACACACAAGAATAAAAAAATTGAGCTCACTGAGCCGAATAACAGAGTGGATATACAGGGTGTCCCAAAACAACCGCATAAACTCTGCACAGCTAGATTTCTCGTTGGAAGTACATAAAAACTGCCCAAAGAAGCGTTCGTCTACGATCCATAGTTTATGAGAAAAATACGAAAAACAAAGTATGACGTCAGTGCCGGGGCAAGAAAAACACTTTATTGGACATATCAACAACAGTACTGGCATATCTTTCCAGACGATAATGTTTAAAACGTTCGCTGCGCATATCTGGAACTGGTGCATCGAGACGTAGTGACACCAACAATGGACTTAGTTGCTCGTCTGCATGCTGCTTGTACTTCGGTGGACCTCGCGATCCTGCAACGTGTGATGACAGCCATTCCACGGCGTGCTCAAGCCTGCCTCGACATGCACGGCGGACACTTTGAACATCTGCTTTAAATTGTGCATACTGCTGTTGCTGTTGATATGTTCAATAAAGTGTTTTTTCTTGCACCGGTAGTGACGTCATACTTTGTTTTTCATATTTTTCTCGTAAAATATGGATCGTACAGGAACTCTTCTTTGGGCAGTTTTTATGTACTCCCAACGAGGAATCTAGCTGTACAGAGTTTAGGCGGTCGTTTTGGGGCACCCTGTATATGTACATATAGTTATATGCTTTCGATGCGCCGCTTGCAACCAAAATAGGAGGTGCACATCTACATGTTATACCAGTCCTATATACAAAATTTCACCATTCTGAGGCTATTCGATTTTGAGTTATGCGAGATACATACTGACATATGTACGTGCGCACAGAGGCCACGAAAAAAACTCTCCAGAATCCACTTTAAATCCGTTTTATAATTTTTTTTGTGGAAAAATGAGTCATTTATTTTGTCCTTAAGTTCAGATATCACGCAAAAACATCGTTAAATTGTATTCGATAGCGGTCAAAAGGGATGTTTTAGCTGAAATACGATACCCGAAATTTTTCGAGATTACAATACGTCATTTTCACTTCGTACAAAGAAGTAAAAAGTAAATCTGAAAGATGCAGATTATAACATCGCACCAGAGGGTTTGTTAAGATATTTTTCCTTCTCGTTGAGCTCCCAGTTTACCAATCTGTTCATCAACTCACTCGAGCTACTATAACTTCATTATTACACATCGTTTATTTGCACTTACGCCCACGAATTTAACAATAAAATAGTAATAAAATAGTAAATTTTTTAAAAGCAGCATATGTTTAGTATTTCTGATAGAGTGTTAAATGTTGCCATATCTATTTTTTTAGTCTTTTCTTAGTTCATCTTATCAGTGTTGAGTTTTGTTAGCAAGATGGCTGGCAAACATTGTTTTGTCTTTTTAAACCATCGCAATTTAACAACATAAAATTGAATAGCGAAATCGCCAAAGTTTTAAAATGATCATTGTTTAGAATTTCCGATGCAGTGTTAAGTTTCGGCTTACGATTTTTCTATTTTTTCAATTCATCCTGTAAATGTTCAGTTTCCTAATAAGCTGACTTACACAGCTTTTATTCCTTTTTTTGTCATTTCATTATTAAAGTTTTGTTTTTTCAAATTTATTTATGAAACATCACTTCCATCCCACTTACGCTGCACGAAATTCAACAGCCAAATCAGAAAATGTTTAAAAACAGCATTATCATGACAATTCTCAACATAGTGTTAAGTCTTACCATTATTTTTTTCTGTCTTTTCTCAGTTCTCTTAACAATATTCAATTTTCTTAATAAGATAAATTACATAATTTTTTTTGCCTTTTTATTATTAACGTTTTGTATTTTTAACTTTATTTGTTAAACATAAATTTCCTCTTGCTACAGCAAAATCACAGAACATTCAAAAACAGCATATCTGTAAAATTTTCGATAGACTTTTATGTATTGCCATAATGTTTTTAATATTCTCTAAATTATTTCATTAAAAATAATATAGCGATAACATTTTGCAGCATTATTTTTGATTTGAAAAATGATACGGAGAAAAAAGAAAGATTCGAGACTAATAGCACCTTCGGAACTAAAAAAAAAGAAGATAAATCTTACGAAGTTAAAGAAGCAAGAACATGCTGCCATCACTTAAGCATCGCAATGGCATTACATTACTTGCTCGATTCGATGCTTAATTAATTAATAAATGAATTGAAAATTTTGCAAATTCATTCGCTTTCAGTTCTTCTTCTGATTATATTAACATTTCAAGATTAAAACTGCTGGAAAAAGCACGAAGGTTTGATTTCATAAAATTGGGTTAATTGATTTTTAATGATTAATTAATTGGATTTTGATGATTAGCTCATGAGACCTGGAAAGAAAAATATAAAGCTGAAAATTCACAGATAAGTATGCACATAAGTTTTAGAAAATTTTTCAGAAGTAGTTTCTCGTTAAATTTTTGTTATATGATGTCTTAGATTGAGGAACGTGATAAAATCAAGTTTGCTAATCTGCAGCTAATTAGGGAAAATCAATAATGTGAAAGTTATTAATAATCTTATAAGGTATTTTCTCCCTCCTTCCAACATGCCTTCTTGGGGTAACTGTAGCACACTCAGCGCATATTCGAGAGGTCCACGTTTGAATCCAGGTTAAAGCATTGCTCAATTTTTCACCACCATT
>KK121363.1:245938-270242 GCA_000611955.2 Stegodyphus mimosarum | reverse complement strand
CAGCATATATACTGTAATGCTGTAACTGTTATACTATATATGTTACAGCAGTCTTATACACAAATTTTCAATGTCCTGAAACTATTCGTTTTTGAGTTATGCGAGATAAATGCATACGTACGTACAGGCGGCTGGCGATTAAAATACTTGCTTTACACCGTACAAAAAGGGAAAACTTCATTAAGAAAATAAAGATTATTTTAGGTAAAATTATTTCGCTTGCTAAATATTTATCAAAACATACATAAGCTATAATAATAATATTGTGTACGGAAAAAAATTCAAATTTATATTTATTTTTACTTTCTTACACAGAGTAAAGGAAGTATCGTAATCTTTAAAAATTCCGGGTTCGTTTTTTAAATGGGAATATCGATTTTGAAAGTCTTCGAATATATTTATATGTTTTTTACGGGACATCTGTACGTAAGGACAGAATAAAGACTATTTTTCCCACAACGGATTGAAAGATGGATTTAAAAGGACTTCAGAAGAGAGTTTTTTCAGAAGTCTGTACGTACGTAAGTATGTATTTCGCATAACTCAAGAACGAGTAGCCATAGAATAGTTGAAATTTTGTATATGGGACTCCTATAATATGTAGTTGTGCACCTCCCGTTTTCCTTGCAATCGGCTGCACCAATCGTATATATATAGTTTCTTTACTTTTATATTGTTGGTATATTGTACACTTTTTGCTTTAAAAGTGATTGAATTATGTTGTTTTTATGTTCCGGTTAATGTTTTTATGCCTTTAATTAATCTGCATGCAATAGTTGTAGAGTTATGAACAATTTAAATGTTTAAGTGGCGCTAGGTCTAACGAGGCGGCTATTTGTTTACATTTTAACTTAGTAGAATAGCACTTTTACTAGAATAGCAAATTAAGTCAGTTGGTAACTAAGTCTTTTTACCCAGTGGAACGAAAAGTTAACTTTCAGTTTTGTGCATTGAAAACTTTGTCTTCCTGCCCGTTGATCAAACTGCTTATTTTTGTGTACAAACTCTAATTTTGATTGTAAAAATTGTTCTTTTAACTGTTTTTGACTGTATTTGGTGGTTTAAGTTTTTTCTGTGGTTTAAAATTTTTAATGAAGAGGTTTTGAGTTTATATAAATTGATTACACTTTATTATTCAAAAGCATTAATTAGTTAAAGTTTTCAGAAAATAACTTTCCATGTGGAACAAAAACTGAGTATAGATAATTACAACCTAGTATCTTATTAAATAAATTTTTCTTTGAAGAATAAATAAAAATACATTTATATGTATGTAAATAATTAGAAGCTTCTTTGTTTCTTAGTGTATTTTGACACTGGCGTTTCGATTCTGTTAAGGCTTGAAATCTTGGATCGAATTTACTAGAAAATTTCTCCCTCACGAATTATAGATGGCCATAAGTCTTTTCCTAATTATTCTCAACTGTGAAAAAAGGCAAATATATTCTCGAACAAAGAGTTTATGGTGTGTAAAAATTCGTAATTAAGCTTATATTTTTTAAAAGACACTAATAATAGTTAATAAAGTATTCGAAAAAGCTATATATATTAGAGTGCAAATTAATTAGGTCCTTTTACAGATTTTCTGATGCGTTATTCATGAACGTTTTTAATGGTTATGAAAATAAAGTAAACTCCAACTTCAAGCAACCGAAATATTTAAAAATTTGCAACATCGTATTTGCAACAAATAAATATGATTGAAATATATTTGAGGACCGCATAAATTTGCTTCAGGGGCCGCCAGTTTTAAGCTGCTCTTATTCACATTCCCTTATAAATTCATAACTTCCATCTCAAAACATACGATGTTAACAGGTTTATAAATTATTTGAGAGGAGTTTGAAACCTAAATATTTATTATTTAAATGTTCAATGTCATGGAGTATGTTTCTAGATTATGAATCGCCGTCGAGATTCCCATGGCAGAAAGATCCATTTTTTACCCAAAGATTTTTACCATGTGTAACCTCTGTACGAGGAAGTTTAGCTTCGAAACTCCACGAAGTTATCCCTCCTCTTGAGACAGATAGCCCTAGTGTGCTTTGTCATAATCAATTAAATGAAACTAAACTGTTATGGGAAGTATCCAAAACATTGTTACTGACTGCACGATATTAATGAGATGGTATTACTTTGAAATGCAGGAGGCTCATTAGAAGAAGATAAAAGAAAAGGAAAGTGCGTTTCATGTTATGAATTTTATAATTTTAATAATTTCGGGGACTTATTCAAATATTTTATTAAATGTCATGCGTGATACTCAATAATAGACGAAATAGGGACCTGCAGCTGTGGATTACAACCGCAGACTTAGAGCTAGCTTAAACAGCTATAATCTAATTTATAGCGGGTTGAAAATCGAGATGTGGATTTTTATTGTAGAGTTATAACAACATTTCAATAAATGCAGGAAAGGAGCCATAATATTGAGCTACAAACCTAGCTATGATAATACGTTTACTGTAATGTTTCGGTCATCACAGAGCTAACACATATGTAGAACAGATTTATTGGTTAAAACGCTTTTCTTAGTGGGACCGGATTAGAACCGTTCGTTCACTGAACTGAATCAATTTCTTTTTATAACTCAGCGCTCACTAATGATAATCTTGATGAGAAACATCGGGAACGAAGAGTGAATTAAGAGCAGTTAGCAAGGACGGAGAGAAGACAGGAAAGGAATGAACAAGCAGTGAGTTCGGGAACGGATAGCCACGTTGTAGCAGAGATCGAAAAAAATCGATTTAATCAAACGCTAATTCCCAGAACTGATTTCTTTCAACCACAGATTTGAGATACTATAAAAGCTCCTTTCTGCATAGAACTAACAATAAAATTTTAGAATGAAAAATTTTTCAAAAATTTTGGAAATGATGAAAGTTGAACTTACTTTTAACATGAGAGGATTTCAATTTTTCCCTAGAGTGCAAACTGAACTTTTTTGGCGCACCTCCGACAAGAACTCCTCTGTTTGGCAAATCAGGCTTTCTGTCACTCAGAAATGTGAATCAATTCGTGAACGAAGAGCACATCTATGTTCTTGTCAAGCGTCCAACAAGAACTCTCAATAAATTGTATAAGAGTTATCACTCCATTTTCTGGAATCAACTGTTCAACCTTTCAGTAACGTAAATCAGTTCCAGAGCGGAGGCGTAATGGCAGACCGCACATTCAGTTGAACAATGTTAAACGAATTGCGCCCACTGCGCATGCCCACAAGAGAATTTGACGCAATTACGACTTTGGGGTAATTTTAAAAGAAGATAAGTATGGTATATGGTTGATATTCTGTTATCTGGACGTAAACAATTCGGGGTTTCAAAACTTGTTAGGTTGTACGTTGCTTCATTACTTACAGTGTAAATATCGATTGTAAACTCCTCAAATTTTCGTTTAAGAAAGATTACAGAACAGAAAACACTACATGATGTTGTTTATTGATTGTATTTCTGAGGAATAAAATCAATCGATTATTTACCATGCGTTCCATTCATAAATACTTTAACAACTTAAGGAATATATTTAGTTTAAAGTACTGAATTAAAGCCATAGAAATTATAACAAATAACTGATATTAAATGTACTGTTTATGAACAAAATAAACCGAAATGAAATGAAACAGAAGCAAGTGCAATAAGCATAAAAAAGTGCCCATAGTATTGCAATCGTAAAGAGTCGCTAAGGCCTACATGACGAACAGGCTTGTGTAGGGTTGTTCATTTTTATTCGCCAGTATTTTCTCCCACGCTAACGGTACACTATTGAGCACGCGCAGTAAGCGAAATTCGTTAACATTGATCAACTCAATGTGCGGTTTGCCATTACGAGTTCCGTTCCGGAGTGGATCGTCCAAATATAATGCAGAACACAAACCGCGCTTCCATGAGGTATTACTTATGTTAAATATGACAGCAATGATATGGTCAGAGAATAACACAACAGACACACAACAAAACCTGTATATTTTCCATTAAGTTTCATTTCACAGATATGTTCTCAAGGTTTACTATCACATTTCATGTCGCAAAATGAAACCTTTAACGACTATAGGCTTAAAAACAACTTTCAGCCGAACCGAACAACAAAAAGGCTTAGAGGCATTATGACCCACATGGAATGTGAGGAAAAAAGCAAAAATACTCCCTCAAGTCTTACATTATTGGGTTTAAAGTAGGTTCCCTCAACTTATGATCAAACTTCAGGATAGATAACAGGCATTTTATCTCTCAATCCGTACGTACGACAAAGACTTAAATATCCTAATAATACACTCACTACAAAATCCCTCCAGGTTCTTTATCTTCAGTTTTTTTAACGAAGGATAAGAGTGTCATTCAGCGTCCCTGTGGAATATCCAGGCACTGAAGAAGCAGGATTCTTACCTTCCTCTCACTTGTCTCGGATACCGAAAGCACAGGAGAAAAATACTTCACCGAAACAAAAACTAAATGCTTCAGCTGATCCATCCAGCTATTCTTCCCCGTATACATTTAATTCCCCACAACATGTCCTGCGCCTCCCCGCTATCTTTCATATTACCTTCTCCCTTCTTCCGCAGACAAAGGACGGCTTTCGATCTTTTGTCTGGAGCAGAGACGAGGCAGAGTAAAAAGAATAAAAATAAAAGTTTTTCTTTCCCTTTTTTTTACGGAAGGCAAGGAATCGGAACTAATTGGGTTAGAGCCCAGGCGTCCGAGAAAACAGAAGGGATTCTGTTTGCAACTAAATCTCTCTACTCATTAGGCCATCCATCGCTTATTTCCCACTTCTGTAGCACCGTTATCTGAAAAAAGCTGAATAAATGGTGTGATAGCTTCGAAAGTAAATATGTTTTTGAGATGACTGAAAATTGAGGTTTAAAGTGCAAGTAAATCCACAGAATGTATTTGTCTTTTTTGGTTAGAAATAATTCTTTTCTGTAAAATGAATACTGTTTCATATTTACGGTATTTCCTTGCGTATTTTCCCCCTCGTATATACCCCGCTAGCTTTTTAGCTCCAGGTTCTAAAAATTTTAAAAACATTTGCGTAATTTTCCTCTTCCACAGTGCATTCAAAGAACGAGCGGACCTAAATTTTAAAATGTATTCGTCCACGTGTGGTTCAATTAAATGGGAATTATATTGTAAAACTGCACCGTAATATTGATGAAATTTCAAGAAATAGAAAAATTATATCTAAATTACTAGAACCTTGGAAATACAATACGTGTCCAGGTATATATTTGTTATCTTATAAGGCGTTTCTGCAGCCTTCTCAGCATGGTGACGTGGTGGGATGGCCAGTACACTCGGCGCGCATTCAAGAGGTCCGAGGTTCGAGTCTCGGCGAGAGCACTGCTCATTTTCACTTCTCCAGCATCAAAACATTGTAATGTCTCTACAGTGGCGCCCCCAAAAAAAAGGCTGTGGATTATGGTTCTCTACAACCAGGATTTGGCAACTTGGGACCCTAATCCGCAGTGGCAGTTTAAATAGGGGAGAATGTAAGGTATTTCTCCAGCTTTCCTAGAATGCCTTCGCAGGTTAGCACACTCGGCGCGTATTCGATAGGTCCGAGGTTCGAGTCCCGGCGAGATCATTTATCATTTTTCATGTCATCTGCTTCGAAATAACCTAATGTCTCCACAATCTCAATATGATAATTTCAATTTTTTAAGAACGAAATGTATTAGCAAAGGAACATGGCTCAAAAGCAAGAGAAAAACGACTCAGTTTTAAAAACTGCAACCAAAAGTTTTTTTTTTCCTGAATGCAAAAGAAATCTAACTGTAGAGAAGCTAATTCGGAATCTCAGGCTGAGATAACTAGATAACTAGAGATGAAAGCAAAAACGAAGAAAATTTACAAGTTACCAATCAGCATGCAAAAACGATTTGTTTTGGTTTGGTTTATTTGATTATGGTAAAGCACTGGGAGAAAATATCGGAACTATCTGGTGAAATAGCAGCTATTCGTGGAGAAACGTATAACAAGGCCTTCTCAGGTATATTTGGAAAACCAAAATAACAGCAACCATGATCCAAAAAATGTTAAGTGATTTTAAGTTTATGGCAAGGTTTTGAAAATGATAAATTTAGATCATTATATATTGAAATTTTAGATAAATTATATCAGCAGCACTTTTCCCGGATAAATGTTTATAGAAAGTCATTTCCTACGATATATTATTTTAAAACGATATCCAATATTTCAAACCAAAATCGCAGTTCTTTAGTCACCTAGTTTTCTAAGAAGCTCAAAATTCATTATTTATTTTTGTTCCGTACTATTTTTTTTAATTTGAGATAAATCTCTATGATGTGTATACATGGTTGTAATATTAGAAACGTTTCATATCTGTAATTTGAGACCATGGAATTTCGGTTTGTCATATTAGTCCCTTTATCATTTATCAAGATTATTAAAGCTACTGAATTTTCATTCCACCATTGATGAAATCAATAACACTAATGTAACTAAAGCAAAAAGATTCAGACCCTATTTAGAAGAATGTCAGATATTTTATTACTGTCTGTTAATAATGTTACGCATTTGTTTTTACGAATTTTGCACTGTTTTCAAATATATTTGCTATTTCTAAACACATTAGGTAATTTTAGTAGAATTATAATTAAAATTGTTGTATTTTTCTGTGTAGTGTAACGCGAGACAAGTTTTATGAGAAAGCTATACCGGAAAAGTAAGAGTACAAGAGCAAGTTCTTTTAACGTTTAGTAAATGGGTGTCTCGGTAATTTTGCCAGATATCGCCAAACTGATAACGATTTTGGCGACTTATTTTGTCTCCAAATTTGGCGAGAAATCGCCAAAAGTTGCCCCATTTAGAGAAATTTTGGCCTGGTCCCTGTATTACCGTAATATGCAGTGAAATTGTATAAATGTAATTGACCTCTATGTTAGCTGTAACCGTAATCCCACACTCTTAGTGCTTTTCCAGTAATTTCGAGAAGCAGAAAGTACGAGAAATATCTCGGCAGCCGGTTGAAAACTATAAATTTAATAAAAAGGAGATATTAATAAATATATACCAAATTCAATTAACATGGAGGAGCTAAAATTTTGAGAACAAATGTTTTAAAAACTACTCGTGAGATTTGTACAAAATTTTTTAATTTGCCATAATTTGAGTCGTAAAATCGAAATATGGGAAAACATTGGCATGTCATTTCAAAAACATTCCGATTTTGTGTCAAAATACCTATATTAGAGCAATGCTATATATAAATCCAATACATATCCTAAGTCGTGCTTTCGAGACATAAAAACGGAAGTTGAATTTCGTCAATTGGCCTAGAACGGGAGATATAGCGTTGTCCCTTTTGGGGGGGCAGTGTACTTGCGATACTGCTCGTGAGAGACTGACATCAGAAATTCTGGTTAAAGTAAGTACTGTATAGCAATAAGCTAATAATTAATGGATGATTTATAAATTATGACTGAGATGTCATAAAATGCTAAGGGTAATCATATTGTTAGCGGAACAGAATTATAAAAATTAGTAAAAGATTACAATCCTTTATAATTAATTCTTATCATCATATAAGATTTGTGCGACTTAATTTATCGCATCTTTATAAGCTTTTATTTAATTTACTCATGGTGTTTCACTGCGAGCAGAATTTTGTCAACGAATTTTAACCTGTTTCCTGATAAGCTGTCGAGTTTATATTTTTATACACACTGCTAGTGGATGACAATGGTGAAGGGACTTTTCACGAACAAACTAGGCATATCAGAATTTTACTAATTGAACCATTGAATAAAGCAGAAAATACCTGTTCAATGAAACTTATATCAAAATACTAATTACATTTCTAAATGTTTGAAAATCACTCAATTTTTTCTGTAAAATAACGTTATGATATTAAATTTCAACGTCTAAAATGTATCTAATATAAAGTCTTGAAGTTTTCAGATTATGAAACAAACTTTTGGCCCTCTTTTAAAATAAGAATGAAAAATATATTAAATGAGGGATTTTCTACATTTTTTTAATTTAGTCTGAAACAGACGGAGGGAAAAGGAGACTAACAAATAGGAAGTAAAATACAATTATAAAAAAGGTTTATGTGCAATAAGCTTTTAGTTAAAGTGGATATGATAATTAAAACACTAAAAAAAGAAAAAGGGAATAATAGAATAAATAATTCTCTTTACAGAATTGCTCTACAATTTTACATAGCGAGTAATAAAAGCCTGGGAAGACTAAGTAACAAAATATATTAATTTAATTGCATTGTCAAACGTATAAGCGGTTTTCTTCTTAAATTTTTATTAAATTAAATGAATTGTCAAATGTATGTCATTATCTTCTTTTATTTATTATGAGGGCCCCATGATTTTGTTATTCGCGATATAAAATTGTAGATGAATTCTATAAATTGAATTATTGAATCCATTACTAACATTAAACTACATGATAAATTATTTTTCTTCTTTTACTGCATTGATTATCATATATATTTTAGATAATGACTTATTGCATAAAAATACTTGTTTTAATAGTATTTTATGTTAGTTTGTTAATTTGTGGTGCTTCTTGCAATAATATACTCTGTAAAACATATTTTGGCCCACTTTTTTCTGCATTTTGGAGGGAGAAAAATTGTCTAAAGTAATTATTATTAAGCTTAAATCTTTGCGCAGTTATTAGGGAGCCAAATGAAGTTTAATTAAAAACCTCTTCACATAGATAACTTGATAAACATGTAATTTTCTTACAATAATTATTAACTCAAGAGATAGCACAATTGGAGTTTAGATATTAGATTTATTTCAAAAGGGGTCTTTGCTGATATGTGGGAAGCATTTTTTCCTCTATAAAACCTCATTTAGTCCTTAAAGATTATATTTTCAATTTTTGCCCTGGAATAATTTTAAACATTTCTTCTCAGAGTGGTTTGTAATATATCGTCTAAAAAAAGCAAAATGTGTAAAAATTTGGTATTAAGAAACGTAAATCCTGTGCATAAAAAAGGAAAACTTATATGTATTTGATACCTAAATATGGCTTCCCAGTTTACCATAATTTGGGTTTTAGTCAGCAAAAATTATCAAAGAAACCTTCTTCGGTACACAAGTTAAATTTCTTTAAAGCCTTTCACACATCAAATTATAGTTATTTTGCTCTTTCATATCAAATCTAATCTTAATAAACGTGTTAGATATATGGTAGCTCAGCTTCAGACTTGTATTCGACACGTTTTCCCTTTATAGATTTGCAATGCTCTCTTCATCTTTGCAATCTTTGCATGTGTGGACACGTTTTGATTATTTTTTGTATTCGCATTAGAAAATCTATCTAATCTAAGGTATTTCTGAAAAAGGGAGAAAAATGAATCGAATTCTGTGCCCTAAACCGATACAGTTTCATTTAAAATACACGTCAATCTAAGTTTTTTCCTCCAGTTTCATATTTTAACCAGCGTATTTCTCTTCCATCTAAATTTTATGGATTTAATGAATTTCGAATCAGACTCCCAAAATATGAACACATTCTTGCTCTAAAACCAAACTTAGTCTAAGGATCAGATATTCCCAACATCTAGAGGGTATATTTCTCTTGCATTTACTAAACTTACCAGTATCAATGGCGAATAGAAATAAAAGACTTCTATACCAGAATTACTTAACTTTCGTATAAAATTCTTTATCTAGTAAAAGTCAGTAAACATAGTGAGGTTAGTAACATTTTAAATAAATTGTTGTTGTTTCACCTTTCTTTTTAATCTATGTGAGTAGTAACTAACAATTCTTTCTAAAATAACAAAATTCAGTTTTTGTGTTTAAATTTCAAAAGAGAAACTTCAAAACATTTGTAAAGACGTTAAACGCAGCATGACAGTTAGCAGTCAGCGTCACAAACCACTACACCGGTTCTGAAGAGCTCTGCTCTTTTTTGGCGAATCTGGCGTTCCTTCTCTCAATAAAGTGAATCAGTTTATGAAAGAAAAGCATCCTGGCATAATTCCAATAAGAGCTACCCGTGAACTGTAAAAGAATGACAACTCCGTTTTTCGGAAGCAAAGTTAATTCGCTCAAGGAAACCAATCGGATCTTTGTATCAGTTCTGCAGCAGATTACCTAACTCTATTCTGCAGTGTTTCGGCACATTTATAAGATATTTCTCCCACCTTCCTGACATGCTTTCGGGGTGTAGAGGTCAGTAAGCTCGACGCGTATCCGAGAGGTCCGAATTTCGAATCCCGGCGAGGACATTGCTCAATTTTCACTTCTCCAGCATAAAAAAATCGTAATGTCTCTACAGTGGCGCCCGAACTAAAACAGGTGGCAGGTGATGAATAACCCCCGGGATTTGGCGATTGGGGGCCCTAATCCCCAGTCGCCTTTTAAAAAGCTGTGTATATAATGTATTTCTCAGGCCTTCTTCGTGTGCCTTGGTGGTGTAGTGGTCAGCACCCTCGACGCGTTTCGAGAGGCCTGTGGTTCGAGTCCTGGCGAGGACACTGCTCATTTTTAATCTCTCCAGCTTCAAAACTTCTAATGTCTCTACGCGTTATATTACGGTACGTTGTTAGGGCACCTCTCATCTAGTGTTACCTTTCCACGAATCTAGTATTTCCTGTCCTGTTTTGAAAGTTTTATTTCTTGTCCTGTTCTGAAGTTAACAGTTCTGAAAAAAATGGACTTAAAAAGGCTTAAAATTTTAACAATCCTTCAAATTAAATCTGTGCATTGGTTGTGGACGCGGTGTATATCACGCAATACATCAATCCGAGCCGCCCAAATGGTACAGTGGTTAGGGAAGACTACTGCGGTACTGAAACGTCCGGGTTCGAATCCCAGATTAGGCACAGGTGTTTGTACATGTATAGTGTCTTTGCGGCAAGGGGGCTTCCTAAACTGAGGCAGAAGTAAACGTCAACCTCCTTGAGACTCTAGCAACCATTTCTCCATGAACCTGTCATCTAATATTACCCTTCCACGAATCTAGTAATCTCTGCCCTGTTTTGAAAGTTTAATTTCCTGTCCTGTTCTGAAGTTAACAAATCTGAAAAAATGCACCTGGAAAAGGCTTAAAAATTTAAAAATCCTTCAAATTAAATATATGCATAGCTTAACTGAGGATTTTAGAAGGAATAAGCATACTTCTGATTTATTTACGACTTAAAGCTTTGAAGTTTAAAAATACAAAAACATGTATCAATGCTTCATTTATAAGATAAAGTAAATCTTTCAATAATTTTTCTGACTGATGTTCTTGTTTTTGTTGTCTTGCCCATGAATTTCATTGAGGAATGGTTACTACAGCCTCAAGGAGGTTGGACTTCTACCCCAGGTTTGGGGAAGAGGCTCACCATATATTTAGAGTGACCCCATGCCGCAAAGATACTATAGATTTACAAACATCCGTTCCTTATCTGGGATTCGAACCCAGACCTTTAGATACCACATTAGGCTTCCCTAACCACTGTACCTTCGGGGCGGCTCTGATTGTGTATTTCGTGATATACGCCGTTCCCACAAAGTTCGTATACTGCTTTTATTTCGCAAATGTTGGTTTAAAAAGAAAATTATCAAAAAAAATTTTAAATGATGCATTACTACATGTTTTTGTATTTTTAAACTTCAAAGCTTTAATTTTGCTTGGAATATTAAATCTAACATTTTACATGCTGTTTCGATCCCTATTCATATATTTAGGAACACTCTGTATTGGCTATAAAAATAATATAGAAAAGATTAGCTCCTGCGCGACGGAAACTGGCCGAGGTACTTGCTATTAAAATCGAGACTGCTGAGAGATCCTAAAGGAAACTGAAGAGGAAATTTTTGCATTTGTACTTAACTATGATATCGTATAGAAAAATATTCTAATATTAAGAGATTACGTGATGAGCATTTGTGTGCAGATTTAAAAAAAAATATTTATCAGCAAAATATCTTCTCAAATTATAGATGTTGCTTACAGAATCTTACTTAATTCGGGTTCTAGAACACAACTGCAAGCTTCAGTATGGGCGTGCATTCAGATCCTAATTCACTGCCCTCCAAAAGTTAAGGAACAGCATGTTTTTCAAAGCTCACCATTACAAAATGTCAGTAACGTTTAAATTCACCGTTCCTATGCATGACAGTAATGACGTTTAAGAAAATATATGGAAAGCCAGTAGTTACCAATAGCTGATAGTAACGAAGACAATTGCTGAGAGTACGTTTAACATAGTAACGAAGTTTAAGACAGTATCGAAGTCTTTTATTTTATAGAAATAAATACTTATACAGGACTTGCAGAAAAAATGAAAAAAATTGTAACTTTTGTTTCCGAGTGTTGATCTTCACTTGTTATTACAATTTCGTGGGCAATATCCAGTAGAGTATGTCAACGTATAAGAGAAGTCGTTTGCCCGATTCGTTGAAGTGGAGACCGATCGAACAGATGGAAATGGGTATGTGCAAGCTGATTCTGCTAGACGTCTTGGTGTCTCCCGTAGTGTGGTTTACTGATTATGGAATCAGTTTGAATCCGAGGATTCTGTGTCTAGAAGGCATGTTCCAGGCAGACTTGGAGTTAATAACACCTGTACTAGACCATTATTAACTCTTTCAACCCGAAGGAGTAGTAACATTACAGTGCCTCGGTTCATGACAGATCATTTAGAGGCAAAAAAGACGACCAGTTGTTTGTGTCCCCTTGACCCAAGGATACAGAACTGCCCGTTTGTGTTGGGCAAGAGAACACGTCTCATGGACCAGTCAACAATGGGCGTTTGTTCTCTTCACAGACGAGTTCAGGTTCACATTGGAGAATGATTCAGATCATCAGCTGATCTGGAGGGAAAACGCACCAGATGTAATTAATCCCACGCTGTGGAAAGACACAGCTACAGTGGGGATGGAATAATAGTTTGGGCTGGGATCTCTCTCGGTGGTCACACTGACCTGCACCTGTTCCATGGAGGAACTTTGACCGGTGTGAGATGTCGAGACGAGATTCTTGATCTGTATGTCCATCCACATGCCGTTGTTGTTGGTCCTGGATTTCTTCTGATGGACGACAATGCAATGCGCGACCGCACCGAACTCGGATTGCTGAAGAATATCTTAGGTTCACGATATGGAGCGGATGGAATGGCCAGCTCGATCCTCAGACCTGAATCCGATACAGCATCTTTGGGACTACGTTGGGAAAAAGGTTGCTGCTTTAAGTCCTCCTCCAAAGTCGGAAAAACGTAAGATATTATTCTTTCATAATTAATTTTCCTTTTATTAATTAACAAAATAAACTATTAAAAGGAATAGATGTAGTTCTTAAAAATCACTATCCGACATTGAAAACGCAAAACCAAAAAGGAGTGGCCCGAAAATTATAGACATTTCAGGGTAGACATACGTCACCGAGTTATACGAATGATGTGAAATGCACAGCTGTCCACATCACGTTGAAGGAGATGTATGGGAAAGAACCTGCAAAATATGCAATTTTCGTGCCGTTATTTCTGCTAGAAAAATCATCGTAGAATTTTTTTTCTCAGAGGATGCGTGTAATAGCAGAGAATGCCAGGCCGTCGTCAACGGAGGCAGCTCCAACAGAGAGACGATTTTACGAAGGATATAGTGATTGGAAGGACAGGTTGGTCCATACGGTAAATCTGAGCAGACACACACCTGAACGTATCCACAGTGCACTGGCTGTAGAGACGATGTTTGGAACGCAGAAATGTAGCAAGTTTGAGGAGTTGTGGAGCAGCCACAGTGACGTCAGGACATGTGGATTGACACATCCTGCCGACAAGCGGTGGTGCAATCGCAAGCCACTTCTACCTCCATTCTGCAACATGTTCAAGACACCCTGGATGTTCTCACATCGACCAGAAATACTTGCTGTCGATTGGCGGCTAGTGGCCTGCACTTGTGGCATCCGTTAAGAAGACCGTTATTGACCACACATCATAGTCGCCAATGGCTGCAACGGCGCCGGGCTCGAGCGATGTGGACCACGAATGGCACAAGGTCGTATTCTTAGATGAGTCACATTTCTGTGTTTCCAATGATAGTCACCGCGTAGGAATGTGGCGTCGATGTACAGAGAGGTCTAATCCGACATCATTTGTAGATCGCCTCACCATTCGACAACGTGGCATCATGGCTTGAGGAGCAATTGCGTACGATTCCAGGTCACCTCTATTTCGTATTCAGAGCACTATGACGGCCCAACGATACGTGGATGATGTGCTGGGGCCCGTCACAGTTCCCTAACCTTCAGGGAGTGTCCAACGCCCGCTTGCATCAACCAACGTGCTCTGCAAGATGTACAGCTGCTTCCTTGGCCATCGTTCTTTCCTGATCTCTCACCAATCGATCGAATCATTTGGGATGTGACTGCACGCAATTTGAAAAGCCTGCCTAACATTCAGAAGCCGAACTGTGGCAAATGGTTGACAGAAAATGGAGATCCATTCTTCAATACACCATCCGTAGTTTCATTGGCTGCTGACGTGTTGCTTCGTGATCGCTGTCCAAGGTGGTCCTACAACCTACTGAGCCGACGCTGGTCTAGCCTTGTATTATGCATATCATTTCGAAATAAAGATCACTTATTGTTCGTTGCTGTCTCTCTCTGTTTGCGGAATTTCATCATTTTCTGGCCACTCCTTCTTGGTGTTGCATTTTGAATGTAGTTTATTATTTTTCATATTCTTTATTTTGACTGATTTAAATAAAATTGCATTTATTTAAAATTTAATTTATGAGATATTTAATTAAAAACATTAAATATTTTATGCATTCACATCACATATTTTTAACTTTTTAAATATACAGAAATTATATAACGTTCTCGTGTTAGTCTAAATACATGTTTATATCAAATATTCTATAAAATGTTTTGATACTCCATCTCTGTCGGTAATTCCAGCTGATATCGATATATCTGAATTCTTTCAGACTTTTTTCATTGTATTACTTTTAAAGAAATAACATAGCGAATATAAAAAAGATGCTGCCACCAAATATAGTTCTAAAGATATATTAAATATACATTATTTGAAAGAATATCATTTTTATTTGGAAATAATATAGAGGATATTAAAAGGATGTTGCCACCAAATATTATCCCCATGCTCTATTTTTAAAGAAATAGGATAGCGAATATAAAACATTGTGTGCTTTAACTTCTACGCTCCAACTTGTAAGCATTTGAAGAAGCATTTAATTTATCTATTAAATTTAAACGTCTGTTATTGATTAACAAACTAAAAGACTTAATAGCAATAAACGCAGCTCTTTATATCTTTTTTTAATTACCAGCCGGACCCGTGAAATTATACTAGTGGATTTATTAAAAAATTACATATTTTTTAGTTCAAAGGGGCAATTTGGCCAAAAGGACTATTAACTTCGTTTTGGCACTTTGCGTTGGTTCTCTATAACGTCGGTTCACTTTTCAAATTGTTGCCACCAAATATTAGAGCCCAGCATTATATTTAAAGAAATTAAATAATGAAGAATCTGCATAAATGTATATATGTTTCTCGCATTGTGATAAAACAACGGTTTTGGAATTTGGAGTTCTTTTTTATCTGTTTCATATTTTGTAAAATTTTAATGAATTTTTTATTAACAAAGATTTCAAAGCGAGAAATGGCAAAACTGTACGGAAAAAAAAGTTTTTATCTCCAGGGCGCGAGACTGTGTATCGGAAATTCTAAAGATATAGTCATTTTAAATTATTTTGCGATATTGCTGTTGAACTAAATTTTATGGTTTAAGTGCGAAGAACATGATATTTAATAATTAAAGGTAACACACAAAACGTTAAAAAACGGACTTTTGGACTTTTTTAAAAAAAATTATGTTACGTTGTTTTACTACTGGATCTGGAACTAATAGCCCCATCCGACGTGAAGGAAATTAGAGCTAGGTCTGAAGTAACTATAAGTTACGATAAGTTTTTAAATAACTTTTTTATTTAAACAAATGTCTAGAACATGAACTCACTTTTTTTGTGCAAACAGTATCAGACACAGCTTGTAGTAATACAACTAAACTGTATGATCCATCGTTAATCGTTAGCTCACTGTGAGGTTGATTTGCGATTATACCTTCAAAAGTAGAACTCAAGAAATCTGATTCATAATCTTGAACGAATCTCTTTATTTGCTTTTCAAACGTCACGTTGGCTGAAGAAGGGCGTCTCAGGAACACAGCAAACCTATTGCTTCAAAAGTGCATCTCAAAAGAACATCTGCATCGTTGGAACTCCGGCAACCCCTGAAGCTCCAACCACACGTTGGCTGAAGAAGGGCGTCTCAGGAACACAGCAAACCTATTGCTTCAAAAGTGCATCTCAAAAGAACATCTGTATCGTTGGAACTCCGGCAACCCCTGAAGCTCCAACCACACGCTTAAAAACCCTACTGAATTAGCGTTTGAGGCTGCTTCTCAGCTCAATGACCAGAAATACAATTTGCATAACAACAAATATTAAAATATAAGAATAAGGAGGAGGAAAGAATCGATTTTTCACATTTCAAACTCTTGCCACAAAATATTGCAGCCCCGTATTATATTTAAAGAAATTAAATAATGGAGAATCTGCATAATGTATATATGTTTCTCGCACTGTGATAAAACCCGTACCTAGAGTCATCAAAATTTCAATAACGTAATTTTTTATAGAATATGGGCATGTGGAAACCCTAATTTGAACTTGCTTTATTATCGATTTCATATTTGGTAACACTTCAACGAATTTTTGAGTAAAAAACTAGACGATTTCAAAGCAAGCAATGGCAACACTGTACGAAAAAAAACCATTTTTATCTCCAGCGCGCGAGGCTCTGTATAGGAAAATCTAAAGGTACGCTCATTTTAAAATCATTATGCGATATTGCTGTTAAACTGAATTTTATGGTTTAAGTGCGAAGAACAGGATATTTAATAAATAAAGACAACTCACAAAATGTTGAAAAAAATGCCTCGTTGGGCGTAATGTAAAGTCTGAAAGCTTTCAGATTATTATTTTTTTCTTTTTTATAGTAACTATTTTCGGCTGGCGACCGCGCCAATTGCTGCTTATTTGAGAAGCGAAACGGAGAACAAACGTGATTAGATGCAAATGTGAAGCTCGAGAAGAATGGGCTAAAAATGTATTGCAAAATGTAGTATTGTATCGAGAATTCTAAAGATTTGCTGAGTTTAAAAGTTCTGGGAGTTTGTTATTGAATATTTTGTTACGTAAGTGTGAAGAAAGTGATATTTAGTAATAAACTTAACCCCTTAGGTACGGCATATAGCTGAACTAAAAAACCCTTTGCAGGCAGGTGTGCCATATATGCATCAGTCCCAAATGTAAATACAAAAACCCATACCCAAAATCTGTAAATACAACGAAAATTAGCTAAAGAATGGGCGAACAGCCTCTGTATTTACTCCATATCTGGCTATCTATAACTGAAAGTAAAGGGCTGTTGGTTGTGCTGTGAAGAACGCTGAAAGTCTTTTCTCGTATGTATAATTTTATTTGTAAATAGGAGGACAAGATAAAGACATCGCTTGGCTCTTATGGACAGAGACACTTCCTGATGTATGAACTGAACCAAAAGAACGTGTTACGTGTGTAACTCACTGAATGGAAATGTAGATTTTGGCTGAGTAACTTTGTAACATTAAGATAACTGCAGTTGCATTTGGCCGTGATCCAGTGGTAGATACTTTGGACCTAGCTGATTAAGATAGGAGTTGAAATGTAACATATTTTAAACTAACTCGATTTGATTACCACTATCAGTTCAGCTTGTTTTGAACGCTTCATTTCTTATCTTTAGCCGCCTTCAGCCTAGTCAGTAAGCCGAATCATTGTAGAATGCATTTGTGTCCATGCCATTACCCAAAAACAATAACCATTTTTTGTTCGACGGTTTGATTAGATAGTTTTATATCTGTAGCTCTTGAAATTCTACTCCAGTAGACCACTTTTTTTAATTAATTTCCAAATAAAGCCCTGCTTCACACGATTATTGGTAAATGATTATATTTTAATACTCACTTTTTTATATGTCTCTGATATAATCTTAGAATGTATACCTACAGTAAAATATTTAATCTTAACTTGTGAAAGTATATAATTAATTTTAATCTTTCGCTTTAAGTAGAACATTCATTCTAACCTTTTCTTATTCATACTGTTTTGTTTATGGAAAAAATCTTATGTGCGCACCATATGACTTCCTTGCACCGAATATTAAATTATAAGCATTTTTTCTTGCATTTCATTTAAAATTATTGCACTGAATTAAATCTACTTCGTCGATAGCGCATAAACCACAATAGAATAAATGCACTCTTTAAAATTCACTATATTTGTTTATCATAGTGACACTCTGGTGCTAGTTGCACTTAACAGCGTTATAGCTCATTCATTTTATAACTAAGAATGCACAAAAATTATATCACCTGAAGAATTATCTAACCGTTGCCACATGCTCTATTCAAAAACTATAATAACTCTGAAACGATATGCATTCCGTATAGCGGTCAAAATAGATATTTTCGTTGAAATATGATACCCGAAATTTTTCGCGATTACATTACTTCCTTTTTACTTCGCACAAAATGTAATAAAGGTAATACACAAAATGTTAAAAAAACGCCCCTTTGGACGTAATTTAAAATCTGAAACCTTTCAGATTTTAATTTAATTTAGGTAATACTACACAGTTATCTATGTTTGTTTTCTGGCAGTAACATCAGAACAAGCCTACGAAATTGTTCTTGGGAAGGGGAGCAAGACTGCACCTGTTATTGGTTAGAGCTTTGAGTACCATACAGGAGACAGTACGACTTCGCTCAGTTCCGGCTCAGTTTTGAGGAAGAGTAGTCAGGGGAATGGGTCTGAGAGTCCTTCACCTCTCATTTCCTACCATTAACCCCTCGAGAAGACTTATTGCTCGCCATCTGTTCAGAGTACCTCCATGCCACAAAGACACTATATAGTTACAAACATCCATGCCTTCTCCAGGATTCGAACCTTGTTAAATATTTGGTTTTAGTTATGAATGTATGACACTACTTTTATTCAAATTTAAGTATTTATCAATATTTTCTGTACTTTTTGTTGTTTAGTTTACAAAACACGTTAAAAATAATCTGAGTAAATGCATATGTATTTCCCGAGTTTTGAGGGGAAAAAGGGGATGGAATGATATTCTAGCAGAATTCTTTTAGAATAATTATTGCTTTAATAACACTCTATTTAGTGTAATTACTGTCTTAATTTAATAATAATTGAGCAATAATTGTCATCGATTGCTATGATGCTTCTAGTAATTCACCATTTTCGTTACTGATATGCTATTTGAGTTGCAAACGTTCTTTAACAGTGTTTCTTCACAAAAATATGTTTCTATTCTAATAAATGATCAATTGTTTTATTTATTTAATTTATTAAACCATAGGGAAACCATACCTGTATCTTTTCCCCATCTAACTGTTGCACTAAGCTGTGTACCTTTATTCACAGGCCATCTATATTCATATAAAAAGGTGCTACACAGGCTATATATTTTCATATAACTATATCCTTAAATCTCTCTTCGGGGAATCATTATGGTCCCTATTGCTTCATCATTGGAATGGGAGGTACTTTCACTTGCTAGAACAGTCATTACATTCTTATCCTATTTCTGAGTCTGATTATTTGAGACATCTATTCCGATCAGAACAATTTATTTGCCCCATTACACATCTCAAACTGAGTACGTCTTCTTTTAACATATCATTGGATGTAAAAGTATAAAGCCCTAAAATGCAAATATCCCTGGAATTCATTCCTAGCTAGATATTAAATTTAAGAAACCGTGATGACTTAAAAAACGGTTCTTACAAGTTTGGAGTATTTTCATAATTTTTACTTCCTTGTACGAAGTAAAAAGGAAGTATTGTGATCGCGAAAAATTTCGGGTATCATATTTCAACGAACGTAACCATTTTGACTACTATCGAATGCAATTTAACGATGTTTTTTCGTGACATTCGTACGTAGGAATAGAACAAAGGACTCTTTTCCCCCAAGACATATATTAAACTTCGTGGCGTCTGGGCGTACGTGCGTACGTACGAACACGTGCATATGTATGTATGTATCTCGCATAACTCAAAACATGAGTAGCCTCAGAACGTTGAAACTTTATATATGGGACTGCTATAACAGGTAGATGTGTACCTTCTATTTTGGTTGCAATCGGCCGCATCAAAAAGTATATAAATATTTGGATATGTATATCCACTCCGTTACTCGGCTCCGTGAGATCAGTTGTTTTATTCTGATATGTTGGTAAATTGCGTATTTTTGCTTTAAAAATCATTGAATTATGTTGTTCTTATCTTTCGGCTAAGGTTTTTATGACTTTGATAAACCTAAATGCAAGATTTGTAGAAATTTATTAGGATTTAAAAACTGTTTAAGTGCGGCTAAATCTAATCATGTTTCCCATGGCAGCTATATTTGTTTACATTTGAAACTTACAGAATAGTGGATTTGTTGCAATCTAGAGAAACTAAGCTTCGCAACAACAAAGATAACGCTTTCTTTTATTACTGCGAATTAAATCATGCTCAATCCATTCTGGAATTAATTCGAGGAAATAATTGTTTAAAATTTACCTCGTAATTTGTAATATAGATATTTTGAGTTTTTATGTACTTTTGTTATGTCGCGAAGCGAGAACTGAATTAATTGAATGAGAAATACTGAATCGTTTGTGAAAAACGTTTCTTTATTTTTGTTTGTTTAATTTTAGTTAACGTAGTTTTAGATTTAGATTAATTAATTTAACATAGTTTTAGATTTATTATAGTATTTGAATAGAACGTGTGGCAACGATTGGATAATTCTTCGGATGATATAATTTTTTGTGCATTTCGAGTTATAAAATTAATTAGATGTAACACTGCTAAGTGCGCCTAGCGACAAAGTGTCAAGAAAAAATGCTTATAATTTAATATTTCGTACAAGGAAGTCATGTGGTGTACACATCAGGTTTTTTTATATAGAGTTAATTGTTTCCAGTTTCAATCGTTATGTATGAAAGTGAAATATCGGGTCTGTCATCTGGAGCGCAGATAATGAAGAAGCGCGCTTAAATTTGCTAAGGAATTCCTCTGTAAATATGGATTATGAACCGAACTCAAAAGAAAATAAACAACTTAACTATTTTTATTGTATGCTTTTTACTTCCTTGTACGAAGTCAAGGAAGTATTGTAATCTCGAAAACTTTTGGGTATCTTATTTCAGCGTTGACCGTTCCTGAATCCATCTGAAAGATTTTTCTCTGCCCTATCTTGAATTTGGAGTACAGATAATTTTATTCATTTAATTCTTCTTTTTAAAAATTCTTAAAAATTCGTTTATTCTCTGAATAATTTCTTGAATTTCCTCCGCGAATTTCATTCATTTAAATTTTCTTCGTGGCTTAGGATTCTAGCTGACTACCGAAAAATCCATTTCGACCGCTCTCCGATCCATTTGAAGGGTTTTTTTGCATGACATCTGTACGTAGTGACAGAATAAAGGACTCTTTTGTCCAAAACTGATTATAAAATGTATTTAAAACGGTTTCGGAAGAGATTTTCTCTTGACGTCTGTACGTACGAATGTATCTCTCATAATTCAAAAACAAGGAGCCTTAGATTGTTGAAATTTTGTGTTTGGGACCGCTATAACATCTAGTTGTGGACCTCCGTTCTTGGTTGCAATTGGCAGGACCAAAAGTGCATTAATATATACATACATATACATATATATACTCACCCGGCTCGGTGAGCTCAGTATTTTTATTCTTAAATAGTAAAATATGAATTTTTTCTTTAAAAGTGATTGAATTATTTTGTTCACATTTTCCGCTTAAGGTTTCCAAGCCTTTAGTTAATTTTGTTACAATAGCTATAGAATTATCAGCAATTTAAAAGTTTAAGTGGTGCTAACCCTAACGAAACCACCACTTGTTTGCATTTGAAACTCTTAGAAGAATATCGAATTAAGCCAGTTTGTGTACCATCTTCAGTGTCTTTTTGCCCACTGGTACCAAACGTAAACTTGCAGTTTTGTGCACCGAAAATATGTCTTCTTTCCCGTTTGACGAATTGCTTGTTTTTGAATGCAAACTTTAATATTAATAGTAAAAACTGTTTTTCGGTTGTTTTTAATTGTATTTGGTGTTTTATGTTTTTCTTAATTTTACAATTTTCAATGAAGATGCTTTGAGATTTTATGTATTTCTGCCTTGCTGTAAAGTCTGAATTGAATTAATTTAATGAGATATGTATCTCTAATAAAATTGGAGGAAATAAGTTTAAATAAAATGCAGTAAAAACTGTGTATAATTTAATAGGCCGTGCAAGGAAGTCTTGCAGTGTCTACATGAGAAATTTAAATTAATATCAAGAACTTCTTCTATTGTAATAAAGTACAATACAGAAAATTTTGTTCAAAAAGAAGCTAAAATATGTAGACTTAAGAGATACCTATTATGCAATAGCAAGCCAAACAAGAGTTTTCTGTAGTCCAATGCGTTTGGCAAAGGGGCTAACAAGCGGCCGAGCGGTAATGTTGCTGAATACTGGTAGTTCGGTCCAGGGTTCGAAACCCGACGAACGCGCTAGCTGCATGGCCGTTTTCGTGGACTTCCTCACGGATAAAAAAAACTTGTGTACGAGCAAGTTTCCCCTAAAACGTCTTTCAAGAAGGCATTCCTACCCTTAAGTAGATAGCCCTTGAGTGCTTTGCCATAATTAAATAAACCAAACGAAATGTTGGCAAAGCCTTCAGAAAATTCCGTTATTCAAAATATTGACTTACCCTAGGATAGAAAGAGGACATTTCCATTGTAACGTTTGTAGTTTTTTTATCCAGGGACAAATCTGCTAACTGCACACTGTTTGTTTCCCATAAAAATATATGTAACATGAAAAGACAAATATAAATTTCATCACAAACAGTCATTTTAAATTTCCTATCTTTTCAAAAATATCAAATTTCATATACTTTTAATAAAATATATCATTCCTAGTGTTAAACGTAAACTAGCTGACAGAAACAATAAATGCTACATACAATAGTTTATTTAAATATCAAGCTGAAATAAGGTACTAATTGTAAAAGTAATGATATAAAGCCAAGATTTTAAAAGCTGCATAGAAGAAAGAAAATCCAAACTATTATTGAAGGAAAACGTTTGTAACTTTCGAATAATAAAAACGCATCAAATTCAAATGAAAATGGAAGGAAATGCGAGCAAATTCCAAAAACCATACGGCATTCCAGACAAAAACTACTCGAAAGCTATCTAAAAGCTATCAAAAGCTGGAAACCTTAAATCCGGTAAAATAAGCTACTTCAAACATTAATACGATCCCATTTCTCCAATTTTATTGCAAAAAAATAAATCTTAGCTTTCTTTAACGTTTTTAATATTTAATATTGAGATTACTGCCCCATAAAAATTTGTTTTTAATACTTTGAAGTATGATAAAATATATTCTACTTCAGTATCATGATATCGAATTTACAAAGAAGTTTAGTAAATATATAAGTACTTTATGACTTAATATTCTTCAAAACTGAAGGAAGCTAAATTTTGATATAGCATTACAGTAGTCCTCAGGAAAACGAAGTAGGTAAATTATCGTCCATTTAATAAATAACATAAATATCTGATTCTAAAACTGCATAATAAATTTTCTCGGCATAGAATTACAGTTGAATTTGAGAAAGATTTTCTGTAAATTATATTTGATCGTTTCCTTCGCCGAGAAATTGGAGAAAAGAAAAACAACTTTTTTGTCTTGTGGAACTATTTCCAATTGTTTTCTGAATCACAGTTATTTTATTCACTCAACATTATGTTGCAACAAGAGAGAATTTGTAAAGGAAAACGACAGTTCTCATCATGATCGTTGACAAAATCTTTCAGCTGGACACATAATATAAATATTCTCCTGTTTTTTTTTTTTCTTCATAAGAATACTAATTAGATCTTTCAGAAAGAAAATAAGCATATTTGATTCCATTTTATCAAGTGCATTGCTCAGAAGCACTGGATTTGACTCCATGAATTATATGATTGAGAAAAGCGATGCGATTCATACAGTAATACATTTTTTTCCTTGTTAGAAATCTGTTTGATGAACCAGCACTGTGAATTACTCAATAAAGATTTTTGGAAACCTAAACATCGTGCAATTAAATGACATAATGAGAATTTTATTTATATATTCATTGTTCAGAACTCTCAATATTTCAGAAAAATAGATACAGATATTAAATATTTTGGTAAGCA
>KK121363.1:223682-236043 GCA_000611955.2 Stegodyphus mimosarum | reverse complement strand
TGTTTATTTTTATTGCGTTCAAACACCACACACTTAAACAGGCAGAAAATTACGTTTAAGTAATGTAATATACTAATTATAATTCGTAATTAACTGCTTGGTTATATCGTGTTTAATTTTGTGCATTTATATATTTATTTATAAACTGAAAAAATACGAGTGTTTTGGAAGCTTAATTTTGCTACATTTCCAAAATTTTATGATGAACGGAAATAAATACTTATTATTATACAATAATTGTTACTATAATTATTTAATTACTATATTTTATTCTGCAAGTTTCCTTTTAATGAGTTCTAACATAATAATTATTGTAAATGATGTAATAATTTTGCGAAAATAAATAATTATTGTAATAATACTATAATTAATAATAATGATGTGTCTTTTTTATCTTTGACATAAAATATATGCCCATCGATATGCACTGAAAAAACAAATTTCTTAATAATTTGTGAGGTTCAACTCTTTAAATCTTTAAGTTCTAGCTTTAACCCCACGAACACTCAACAAGCGAATAATCGCTTAAGGGTGAACAGAACACTTGAGAAGGGTTTAAAACCCTTTATTATTCAGTATATTTACAATCAGTTCCGGCTTGGAACTTTACAATACAGCAGCCACTCAGGCTTGAACTTAAATACTAATAATTTGAACTAAAATTAACTTAACTAAAGCTCTTAAGAAATATAGCCGAAGCTATCAAAATCTAACTAGTTGCCCCTAAGTATTAATTCAATCGGCGAAGCCTAGCAAGGGCCTAAGATATGGCCGAGCGATATAATAACAGCTAAGAGAGACGTAGCCAGAAGGCAAACGCGCGCTAGTCAGGAAATCAGACTCTCTCTGTTGAAGTCGGTTAGGTCACGACTTAAATAATACTCATTCTCATTTGCATTATCTGCTTTTCTGAATTTACGTTCTGGCAGGAAATTGTAAGCTGAAATAAGATAGGAAAGATACAAAACTTAAAATAACTGCTAATTAACATAAGGTAAACCTTACAAATTAGTTATAATACTTATACGATAATAAATTATTATTACAGTAATTTAATTAATTATAATAATTATAATAAATACAAACAATATTTCTTTTTTTGATTTTTGGGCTAAAAGCCCATATGTATTAATTATTACATAGCTGACTATCTATATGTATCAATTATTATGTAGTTGAAGTGGGGAGTAAAAGACCAAATTTGTTTTGGAAAAAAGAACGAAAATAAGTTTTGCATAAAAGATCACATTATTGGCATACGTTACTTTAAATGAACTACGATCAAGGGAGGCCCCGCTCAAATGGGGTAGACACCGGTTGACATTTTTTAATTACACAAAGAATGCTTTTGTTAAAAAGTATAGTTACATTATTTTAGGAGTCTTGTTTTTAAAAGTAAGCAACGAAATATGCATTGCTCACTTAAAATTCATTTGTTATGTCAAAACGATGCTCAAGATTTTTGGCTTCCAGCTTTGCACATCTGTCCGAAACTTTGAGTTTATTTTAGCAAATACGAAATAAAGACAGCTGACGACAGGATCACACGATGATAACGGGACTTTCCCTCTGTCGGATAGTAAATTCCCTCTTTTCGGAGAAGAACGAACACTCATGTGACCTCCTCATCTGTGGCTCATAATTAACATCCCTTCTGGACAGAAGTGGAAGTATATTCACTTAATACTGCATGTAAAAAGAATATAAAAATTTTTATTATGCAGTATCAATTGCATAGAACAGAATATCTTACTTTTACAATACTGTTACGAATTTTACATTTATTTGGCTATTTATTTAGAATTGTAATTAAAATTCCTTTTTATTTCCCTCTTGGAACGCATTCGATTTTTGAAAAGAGAGCTACGTCAAAAAAATAACTAAATCCCTTTGGACTAAAAATAAAAGAGCGCGTGCATTTAATGCTTAATCAATAAATATCTCGTAATTACTGTTGCCATCCAGAAAAATCTAGAAAAATCGTTATTGTTCTATTGATAATTAAAAGCCGAGGTGAAACACCTCATGTCAGTTGTTTTAGGGCAAGTTATTGATAATAGCCCCCTTCCTTTTGTTTTTACTTACTTTAATTAGTACCTTTCATATATATAATTATATATTTAAAAAAAACTATTATTATTAAGTTATTTTGTACTTGCCAATTTATTAGAATCATACTTATGCATTCGATGAGGGGTAGGGTCCTTTGACCCATGCACCCTGGTTTTCGAACCACTCTCCTCCTCATATCAGTTGTTGTTGTTGCTGTTATTACTTGTAGCTGTAAAAAGAGAACTGCTGTTTGTTTACTTAATGCTGTACTGATTGTAGCGATTTCGCTGTGAGATAGAGCTATTTTATCTGTTTTGAAATGAGTTTTTGCTAAACGTTTGAGATATTGTGATATTGTGCGAAGATCTGTGAAGAAATATTTTAGCATTTAAATTTATTTCTTGTGGAAAGAATAAATTTTTGTTAACTTTTTACGACTTGTGCATTCAATATATAACGAACCCGTACGCACGCAACAATACATTCTTTACTGATATTGAAGAACATTAACAAAGCGAATCAGATGGTCATAGCCAATGAAAGATCCATCTTTTTACTACTGAATTTTTTTTACATAATTACCATCGAATACACTATTAATTTCTACAAGCTTTCAAATTTTTATTGTTACACTGAGAACCATTACAACGAAAGTTTCGAAGACAGGAATTTTATTATTATATAAAAGGATTTTAAATTACGCAAAATAGCAAACATAGATTTGTATATAATTTGAAGCAGAACTCTAACGATTTCAAGAGCGTTCTGATGTGAGTCTCCCTTCCATGTAGTTCCATGTGTTCTCGAAATCTTTGTAGTTTTATTGAAAATGTATACATAGACTAATTTTGCATTTTTGCCAAATTTTAGATGTTCTTTTGCATGTTTTTATTCTGTTTTAATTACATCAACGATTTTGTTGCGTATTATTAAAAGTACTGCTCAAAAACACTCTCAACGTTTTAAAATGAAATGTGTGATTTTTCCTTAAATTTCATAAATGAATCTGTGAAAGGTAAATATATGGATAAGAAACATCCTGCCTAAGAATGGACGTGTGGATAAGAAACATTTTCATACAAAATATTATTTGACAAAAATTTAAATATAAATACAGATTATCATTTTATAAATTACCAATGACTAATTCTTTCAAAACTTCACAGTTTGGGAACAGGTGAATCTATATATTAATGAAAAACATACAATAATTAAATCTTCAAATGTAAGATTATGTCATTTTCCCCCAACTAGCGATCAATAATACTCAAGCATACATGGTGTACTCGACCCCTTTAAGGTGATTTATAAGCCTAAGTCCGTAGGCAATATGCCTCAATAACAATATTTAGAGCATTCCCAGTGCGTTAATTTACGTAAACACGTAACGAGACTTCAGGGGAAAAATGCCAAAGTGGCTAAATTTTAAAACCGTCAAAATGAACCCGGAAATAGAATGATTGTAATTTATGACTGTCTGAGATTAAATTCAGTTTGAAGGACCATTTCCACATTTCGGTTCCTTATATTCTGAGGTGATGACTTTTTAGTGTGAAACAGATTTCATTACGTTTAAATATTTCATCTTAAAAACAAATACGTTGGAATTTAAAACTGCCTTTACAGATGTAAAAATAATGGTGTTTCGTAAAGTAACCAATCAAATGGATTTACATTTTCATGAAATGAAATGTAAAATGACTTAACTACAACCCATTTATCATAATGTATATACACTTATCATAATGTACACTTCTCATAATATCTTTGAAAGGTAAATGATGGCATGAGTTATTACATAGATGCTACATGAATTTTAAAATTTTGAAGAGGAACGAATGCAAAAACAGTGATGTTTGATAATAATAAAGTTAAAATGGCAAGAAAAGTTAATCCAAAAAAGATTGATAAGCTGTGAGCTCATTGATATTTTATAAAACATTAGCAAACCCTCCGATGCGACTTTAAAGCCGCAGATTAAAAAAAAATCTGAATTCTTGAGATTTTATTATCTATATTTTCTTTCTTAATGAAATAATAACTCTTATATTTTCTTTTAGAAGCCGGGCCTTCCGAATAACAGGCATTGAACATTTAGCGTCATTTATCTGTTGGTTAATCCATCGGGCATACAACGAATCTTCTTCGAGATGACGCTGACGATTCGGGAGCACTTTGGATACCATAGGAATGGTCGTCTTAGAGATGCGATGCTTAATGTTTTTTTTTATATTTTTATTCTTAGAAATACTCGTCGCTTTCAGTGCAGTCGTCTTATGGAGGTTTTTATCTCACTATAATACGAGAAGTAAACTATGTAATTATTAATGAGAAGTGTGCCTCAGTTTCGTTGTCAGCATGGTATAAAATAAGGAGGTTTTTTTTTTTTTTTACAAAAAGATCCTGTTTGCGAATTGAGGAACAACATAATAGTGCATTCTGCAATAAGTTAAAATAAAAAGCATATAATTGACGCTAATTTAACAAAAATAATGACTGAACGCATTTCGAGAACGATAAAAGACCTCTTTACTTAATAAAGCTAATTATATGTACTTTCATTATAACTTATCGCAGTTTAACTCTGTCTCATTTGTTTATGTTTAGCCTCGTTATCTGCGTGCTGGTGTATAGTACATGTTAGCCATAAAACACAGAGAATCATTATGATGATTACGCATGATTTGAAACGAGGAGTTTCCATCTTATCAAAGATTAGTCGCTGAAAAGTAAAATATATTATAATACAATTAATCTCGTATAAGTTACAACGTAAACAATTTAAAACTGATACTACTTCTGAATTTTCAAGGTTATTGCAATCAGAGTAGGCGTAGGAATTCAAACTTATTTAAAAACAAAAAGACTATTTTCATTAATGAATTAACTATTAAAACATCTTATTCTTTGATCTTTCATAAACTTCATTTTGCCTTCCATAACATTCACCAACAAAAAGAGATAGTTTAATCATTAGAAAACAAATTCTTAAATGATGTTTTCGAGATGGTTCGATTTGATTTATTTCATTACTTGGCTTTGAAACTCCTCCAAAATACCGATATCACTTCTAACGCTGGTAGTATTGACCAAAGTAGCAGCAAACAGAAGTAGAGATTTATTTTCTTTCACTAGTAGTTAATTTTTATTAAAAGCAAAATTCCTTTCAGTCTCGATTTCCCCCACGCTTTTTGCCAGAATGTTAATTAAGTTAGTGTGTGTGTAGTTAAATAAGGTAGAAAGAACGGAAGGTTTTGGAAGGTGATCTCAGAGCATGTTATGCCTACTAGAAGGCCACGTTGCTATTTTAAATGACTAACCATTAGGCTTGTTTACGCAAACTTCTACGAGTCAGAGACTTCCTGCGCGTTAATTTATTCTGTGAGCTGTTAGGATAAATTTATTACGTTCTATTTTCATTCATTGTTACCTGTTTGAGTTAAGCCAGAAGTGTTGGCGTGGATGTGTAAGCCCAAGTGGGTCATCTGTGAAATTATATTGAGTAAATAAAGGATCCTTTGCACTCTACTTCTGATTTTCTGTTGTCTTTAAGACCTGGAATAATTCCTCGCACAGTCTTTTAGAGCTCGTTGGTTTATCCTCCCAAAGAGAACGAGGCTCTATGCATTAACTAAATCATACTGTCACGAAATGGCCAGTTGCGGCACAATAGCTTTCCCCGCAAAGCGAGGTTAGAGTTGCCAGAAAGTGGCAAGGGTTGCCAAATTTGGCGAAAAATCACCCATTTGGCGACAAAATTGGCTATATGCCATAGACGGAGCAAGAACATTCTAGAGTGAATTCTTTCTGGTTTTCTCGAAAATGTTCTCGACGGCAGGTCAAAAGCTATAAACACCCTGCCTGTACACGGAGTAGCAGTTATCTTGAGTATCTATCTATGTATCGTTATCTTAAGAGTATCTTGAGTATGTTAAGTTCAGTAGTAGGCTTATAGTTCAGAGATTAGCTCGAGAGTGATTGATCGGTTTGAAAGCTGTAATTTAGTGCTTTGCCGTGAAGCTGTCTTCACGGTTATAGGCCGTTATTCTGAAGGCTGTGCTGCTGATTGTTTTAACGTCTTTGTCGTAACTTTTTGACGACTGTAACGTGTCTTTGGAACTGTCTTGTGTAATACTGACGAATACACTGTGTTTTGATTCTTCATCAAGTATTGTCATCAATCACTTTAAATCCACGAACCCGTAGAACGCAACAATGCAATAACTAAAGGTAGGCAGCTCATGCCTTAAAGCTCATTCATCTCGTAGTATCTTAAAACTAACATCAAAGCAGTTCTCAGAATACAAATGATAAAATAAGATAATGATAATAAATTTTATAACATAATATTGATTGTATTATTGGGATCTTAAAATTCGCAATTTTAAACATATAAAAAGTAATAACATCTTATCTTTTTTTACCAAATAAAAGTTTTCCAATTAAAATTTATGCAGCCAGTTATTTTATGTTGATAAATCTGTAATATCATTTCCTGCATTCCTTTTTCTCGCCAGGATGCAAATTAGTTGACGTACTTAAGTGAGGGTTTGAAATTCCTTAGACAGAGCGTGTTCTGCCTTCTGAGGCCACCTTACTAGTTTGCTATTCTAAGATAAGGGATCCTGCCTTCGGCGTTTTTTATTCTTACCGATAGTGCTTTAACACGAGTGTAAACTTAAGAACCAGCTTTCGCGGTTTATTTACTTCGCGGTTTATTTATAAATCTTTTAAGTAAACACACCAGAAAAGAAAAAAACTCCCATAAATTTTGAAGCTTTTCTTCAATTATAAGCAGTAGCAGTTAGTAGACTGTGCAAAGTTAGTGGAAGAAGAATGAAAATAAGCACTGTAAAAAATTTTACGAAAAGCTTTTACATTATAGAAATTACGTTGCAGACTCATAGTCCAGAAAACAGGTGATCAAGTTGAATATTTAACAAATACTCTTCACCTCTTAAAGATGAATTAAACGGTCCCACAATCGTTCTAAAAGTGTGTAAACACCGTCTTTAGTAACGCCTGCAGGACATTGAGATATGTTTCTAGACTTAGCAGAATCCTACAATCAAATCAAAGATGCTTTGGTAATAAATAAAAAGATAAATCGGACATTAAACATAGCATTCCATCAGATACAGGGCAAATACCTCGTCGAAGGGAACAAATACATATTTATATTAAGCATCAGCGCAACGCAATAGCGAAGGCTTCATAGGCATTTTGGTTTCGCGTTGACGCTAAGAAATGCGCCAGAACCCAACAATGTTAAGCGGTATGGGTTTAACTTAGAAGTTGGAAAACAACTCCTAAAATATATAATATTATCTACTAAAGCTGTTGCTATCTTGTACACTTTTGGTTTCCTTCCTGTATTTTCCGAAGACAGTTTTGTTTTACGCTACTGGTTATCGATAAGTTGTTTCATCTTTTCGCAATAAATAAAGTGTTTTCCCCTTTAACGCAGAGTATGGTTAATACATAGTTCCGTTATCCTCACTCAAGTAATCTGGAGTGGAATACCGAAAGTGATTTCTTTAACATGAATTCATCTTCATGCATTCGTAGCTTTAATAATTATTTAATAATTATTACTTGAGCTAATTAAGACAAAAAATTGTTCGCTTTCCGCTACTACGTGCAAATATGGACATCTTTATTTGATAAGTTACGGGTGTAAACATTGGAACAAAACATTTCACGGACAAAAGCGTGGCGGGGAAAACAAGGCAAGCAGAAAACATCGTGAAAATAAAGAAAAACAAGAAGAAAACATCGCGGTGAAAGGTTGAGTGGTGCAAAATCTTCGCATTTTTAAAACACCGTCGTATAAAATATCCTGGTAAAAATTATAGCACCTTCAAATTATCGTAATGATTAATTTTCAAGTAGTGATTTTATGAGCCTAAGGTGTATATATTTTTACCTCTAAATTTCATATTTTGTGTTAACTAACAGATATTTCCTAAAAAAGCAGAAAGGAATCGAAAGCATTAAAAAATCTGGAAATTAGTAAACGTTAATGCTACATATTGCAATTAAGAGGATTTTAAATTTATGTTGCTGACTGTTAAAAGCCATTATTTAATTAACTTCTTTCATAAAGCAGATTAGCAGATTTTCATGGAAAAAATGCAGTATAAAAAAGATTAGAGGGAGAAAGAATAAGGCCTGTATAAGTTTAAAATTCTATTAACTCTATTCCTAGCATTAACTTTATTAATTAGTATAAAAGTACGAAAGCTAGATGTACTGCATAGTTCTTCTTACGCTCACAAACCATTGCGTAAAAATTCACTTTTTCTGTTAGAAAACGCATGTCCGGGAAGTTATCGTCACGCGATAGTTTGTAAGTGCTTTATGTTTATCACCGTTACAGGTATGAGTGCAAGGCAGACTTTCACCAATGGTCGTGCAGGTATTGTGCAACCGCACTAACTGTGGAGTTTCGCTCCATTTTTGAGGGAGAACACTCGATGATTCGAAGGTCTCCCACCACTCTATCCTAAGCTCTCAACAGGACCTTCTCCTCCTTGTGTATTTTGAGTGCCATTTACCGAACACATGTTATACGCTAACATCCATACCTTTTCTGCGATTCGGACCCGGACCTTACGTAGGGCACTTAGCTTCTCTAACCACTGTACCGGCTGGAAGGCATTTTTCGTAATTAAAATATTTTTAAGGAGGAATTGGTGAGTGACTCTGACTGCTGTATCGAAGAGCCCGTGTTCGAATCCCGGAGCAAGCATGGATGTAATTTGTCCGCCTCTTCATAAGAGGCAACGATGGTCCACCTATTACATTTCTCCATTATAAAGTGGCCATCGTTTCCGACGTAGTAGTGGCCAACGCCTATAAAAGGTTAAACCCCGCTATTGAAAAAAAAAATATTTTATAGGATGATGTTTCAAAACTGTGAAAATTTTTCCCCGCTTTATTTGCTACCGCGATGTGTTTGCGAAGATGTTTTCAGTCGAAATCATTTGATACGTTTGTAAACTTCAAAGATAAATATTCGATGAAATTTCTACCTCCATTATTATTAGAGCTGCGTTTGTACAAAATCGTTCACTTTTCATAAATGCAGGCAAATAGCTCCGTAATCCTAATTTATATCGTAATTTTTAAGAAAGCAGGCAGACATTGTACGTTGTCTGCTTATTGCGTTTAATGTCCAAAACACCTGAAGCAATACTAAATCAAGCAACATTTTTATCGTTATGACATTACTTATTTATACCTTACCAAAAAATTAAATGCATAGTATAATTCTCATAAAAAGAGATAGAGAATAAAAGCAAATTTTATTACAGGACAAAAAAGCAATTTCATTTTAGACACATTTAAACATGAGAGGAAGTAAAAACATATGTAATGTATAGAAATGTCTGCCCAGCTGCATTCGCGATTTTGGTTGCGTTACCATGGTGTTTTCTACAGTACAAAATGATCCAAGAAGCAATTGCACGTGGCGTGCCGTAGAGCAATAAATTACCCACTTCTCCACACTACTGATTCAGATCTGTGGCGTCGCACAGTCTGCAGGAGTCATTTGTCAAAGACTTTCGTGTTTTACAAATTACCTTGATAAAATGTTTCACATAAATTCCAAGGATTTTACTTCGGAAAGACTAATAAAATATATTGACATCTCCCTAAATTAAATTCCAAAATAACGAGTGTTAAAAATAATCTCAATTAATTACCATTAAATTATGAGCTATAATTAATTATTTTAAATTTTATTTTATTTTAAGTTATATTTTAATATCTATTCTTTTATTTGAATATATATTTCTTTTTATAAATTTATATCTTTTATATGAAATTATTTATATTATTAGTCCAAAGGGGCTTTGTCCCTAAAGGATTATTGTTTTGGTTTTACGATTTTGCGTCGAATCACTCTGAATGACTGTCCTTTTCATATTTCAAATTGTTGCCACCAAATATTATCCCCCTATTCGTCTCTCCACGGTAATATTTTTGGAATTTCTTATTATCGATTTCCGATTTTGTAAAAATTTCGCATAATTCACTTGGAGAACTTCTTAATTTATAACGAGTGGAAAGAAGGTCACGTTCATTACTTTCAAATAATTTTAACAAAGAGCGTAAAGCGCATTTGACGTTATTATCACTTGTAACGAATGTGCCAAATTTCAAAACGCGCCAGTATGTAAATTCATGTATACCTTAGGAAGTTTTGAATGAGAAACTCTAATGTTTTGTAGATGTGCCTAGAAATATATTTACTTTAAGAGGATGTGAAAAATTGTCTAGGTTATAAGCCAAAAATGTTTTCGAAAAACGTATAAAAAATATTTAAAAATACAAATTTTAAAAACAAATCATCAAAAATATGCGAAATATGTTTGGATAAAGCCTAAATTTCGAATTCTGGAAGAAGGAATCAAGTAAGTTTAATAATAAAAGGGACATTCATAAATTTATACCCAATTCACATAATCTTGAGGAGCTAAAATTTTTAGAACTACTTTTTTTTTAAATTCCTCTTGCGATTTTTACAAAACTTAGCAGTTTACTATAATTTGAGTCCTAGAATCGAAATATGAAAAAAAGGTGGCATGCCATTTCAGAAAAAGTCAGATTTTGTGTCAAAATACCTATATTAGAAGAATGCTAAATATAAATCGAACACATATCCTAAGTCGCACTTTCGAGGTATGAAAAGCGCAAGTTGAATTTCGTCAATTGGCCCAGTAGAACGGGAGATATAGAAATGTTCTTTTTTTAGTCCGAAGGGGCCCTCTCCCTGAAGGACTATTGTTTTCATTTTGGCATTCTGCATTGATTCACTATAAATGTCCGATTCACTTTTAAAATTGTTGCCACCAACATTATCGCCTTATATTATATTTAAAGAAATTAAATAATGAAGAATCTGTATATATGTATGTATGTTTCTCGCATTGTGATAAAACAACGGTACCTAAACACATTAAATTTTGAATAACGACGTTTCCAGCAGAATATAGGTATCTGGAAGACCAAATTTGGAATTTGTATTATTATCTAATTCATATATTGTAAAACATTAACGCATTTTTGATTAACAAACTCGACGATTTCAAAGCGAGCAATGACAACACTGTACGAAAAAAAAATTATCTCCAGCGCCAGAGACTGTGTATCGGAAAATTTAAAGCTATGCTCATTTTAAAATTATTTTTCGATATTGCTGTTGAACTGAATTTTGTGGTTTAGTGCAAAAAACATGATATTTAATAAATAAAGGTAACCCACATAACGTTAAAAAAATGCCCTTTTGAGCGTAATGTAAATTTTAAAAGCTTTCAGACTTTATTTTTAAATTGTTTTACTTTACTCTTATTTTTCATTATTTTATGTCTGTCGGATTGGCAAGAAAGCAATTTCGGGTTTTTAGTATGAAATAAAATTCGATATTTTATGCACAAAAATGAATTTTAATCAGTCAAATATCTTCTATTTAGTTCGCTGACCTTTTGCTATCTTTCTGGTATTTTCTTGATTCTGCACTTATAGAACTAGTCTTTATCTGCTAGAAACTAAACCAAGTACGATATCAAATCCTCATTATTATAGAAATTTTTACCAATTAAGAAGTTATGTAAGCTTCTAAACAAATAATAATCCAGTAGTGCAAAGTTGGAGCTCGGTCCGAGGTTCTAATTCCCCGGAACGGTCTGGCTACATGAGCGTTTTCATGGCTTTCTCCATGGGTAGCATGTATATAAGTCTTAGAAAGTCTGCCACGAAGGCATCCCTTCCCTTAGGCAAATAACCCTCGAGGGTTTGCTGTAAATAAATAAAACAAACCAAACTAAACCTTTGCGATTTGCCATTTCTGGCCTTTCATCTTTGACCGCTTCCTTCAGTTTCATAAGTTGTTGGTAGTGGACATCTGAGTTGATCGTTTGGCTGCTTGGAAGTATCTCAAAATACACAACACCTTTGTAATACACAATGTAATTTGTAAACACTTTTGTAATCAAACTGAGAACATGATCTTTTCCTGATACAATTTAGCTTTCGATATGATTTGTGTGATTTACCATGCATGTACACTGCAAAAAAAATGGGGACAGGTCTTATATCCCGTTCTACTGGGCCGATTGACGAAATTCCAATTGCGTTTTTCATGTCTCTAAAGGGTGACTTAGTATATATATTAGATTTCTATACAACAATGTTCTATTATAGATATTTTCACACAAAATCGGACTTTTTCTGAAATGGCGTGTCAGTTGCTTTGCATATTTTGATTCTACGACTCACATTATGTAAATATTTATATATTGCA
>KK121363.1:203203-223672 GCA_000611955.2 Stegodyphus mimosarum | reverse complement strand
ATATATATATATATATATATATGCAATATATAAATATAAATTATGTAAATGTTGTCTAAATATTTATATGTACTTAATTTCATTTCAATTCATGTACATTTTTATACTGTTACTTATCGATTTTATTCATTTACTTGTTTATTTCGTTTTTGTATAAAAACTTTACTCTGCACATTTCTGATCAGATTTATAACTTCTTACTCTGTTTTCCTATAATGATGAAGGTACCAAAAATAACTATAGTGCCAGAAAATGTGATGGCTATACGAAAAATGCCTATGAATAATAATCGGTGTACCTACCAAATGATACAGAAGGAACTTAACTATTCACGAAAAAATGCATATGAATTAAATTCGCTTGAAGTTGAGTTCCTCCTAAATTATCAGATTATCAAAAGTCAAAGCATTAGTGGCGAAACTTTGTAATTACTTAGCAAAAACGTCTGCCCTATTATTTATAAATGTGGATGTGTATGCATACATGTATGAGATATGTATGTAAGTACCATTTTTTGACGTTTCATGTAAGTCTTTGGAAATGGCCCCTAAGAACAAAAATGAAAAGGCAATAAGCAACGAAAAAATAATATACGTCATTTCACTTCCTTTTACGAAGTAAAGGAAGTATTGTAATCATTATGTAAGTAAAAATTTCCTCAAAAGTATTTCAACGGAAATATCTATTTTGACCTCTCCCGAATCCATTTGAACTATTTTTTTTCCGTGACGTCTGTTTGTATGTTTAGATAAAGGACTCCATTTTTGAAGATAAAATTGTAAAATATATTTAAAATGGACACAAAATGAATTTTTTGTGACGTTTGTACTTGAATACATACATATATATCTCATATAACTCAAAAACGATTAGGCGTAGAACGTTGAAATTTTGTGTATGGGCCACTGTAATTTGTAGTTGTACTCCTTCCTACTTTATTGCAATCGACAGTATCAGACCTACGTTGGTCGTAGACATATACTTCCACATACAGAAATGTTTTAAATGACGAAAACATTTTGGCAATGTAAAATTAAAAAAAATATTTGTACAAGTAACGAAATTGAATTTTTAATCAAGGAAATAAATTTGAATGAAGGTCAGCAAAAAATCTGCATCATGTAATAGGTCCTACAAGGAAGTCATGTGGTGCTTACATTAGATTTTTATTTTGTTCTGAAGTACAGGAGTTGTAAAACTCATCATGTTGGAGGGATGTTAGACATGAAAATTGCAACTAACTGTTATACCACTAAGTTCCTTCCAGAAATTGCACAAGAGATGAATCTTACGGGACTCATTCTTCACCATGATAATGCATCTTCTCCTTTAACAAGACTGATAATCGAATTTCTTGAACAAAAATAAATCAACACTATTCTCCTGATCTTGCTATCTGGGAGCTTTGGGTATTTTGTAATCTAAACGAAATATACTTGACCATCATTTTCATTTCGAAGATGACACCGATGAAGCTATAAAAGCCTGATTTTTATCTATTCCAAGAAATTAATATTTTTTAATAATTTAATGGTTGAAAAATTTAACTACAAAAGAGCATTGATGAGGAAGGACTTTACCTAGGATTTCGTAAGTTTAGCTTACATCATTTAGCTCTATCTTAACAATCTCAGAGCAAGTTTCGTATGCTTCTAGTCTAACGTAATGTTGTGTATCAAGAACATGTAGTATCTAGTTGCTAGACTTTCAGTGTGACTACTGAAGTAAGTGCAAGAACCGGACAGGAAAAGGGTTAAAAGAACCCTTTATTAGACTCTTGAAAATTCACAATGCGTGTACCTGAGGCTAACAAACTGCGCCTCGCTTGGACGGTAACTCAACTAACAAGAACTAAACTTAAAATTCAAAGCTATTAACAAAACAGTAGAATTTCTCCATGACTCAAATAATCCTGTTACCTAAAACCGCGTTGAAGTCACGTGGCAACAGAATAATAGCAATTACGCCACTTTAACCAGCAATAAGTACCGAATCAGAAGCTCACGCTACAGAGGTACAATACTTTCATATTTCTTCTAACTCTCCCTTCTCGAACTCAGTATTTAACCCTTTTCTCCTACTGGTAGAAATAGCATTCCTTCACGCATGTTACTAAATTTACATATTCTGGCATTGACAATTACAGGAATGAAGGCTTATAGGAAAAAAAGCATAAACGTAAACTTAACTGGTTAGTCAATATAAATATAAATTCCTACAAGCTAGTTAAAAGTTTAAACTCAACATTTAGGGTAAATTTGGCTTAGTGTTTTCCTTCATCCTGTTTCGAAACCTACACTGGTTACCATAAATTAGGGAAAAATCCCAAAAATAGCGATAACTCCCTCAAAAAAAAGCCAAATCGTGTAAAATTTGAATATGCTGCCAAGTAAGATTAGCTGAGTAAAACTGCAATATGCAAATTAGTGGCGCTGCACTCGAAATACGTCATCTGCGAGGAGCATAAAAGTCCATGTTTGAGAGCAAGCCCACATATTTCACTGCGATAGTGACATCAGAAATCTGAGATAGAAAATTCATAACAATGACCTCCAGGCATCATTTGACTGCAGAACTACGATGAAGAGCCATTGTGGGATTAGAGGCAGGACAAAGTCAAACAGTAGTATCCAGATGGCTAAATGTGAGTTCTTCTGTGGTTCATAGACTTTGGAGGCAATTTCAAACCACAGATTCGCCATCTAGGAGGTTCAGCCAAGGACGGCCAACTGCCACGACGAGCGCCGACGACCGATATTTGACATTATATGCACGCAAGAATAGAACCGCTGCTCCATCTCTTCTTAGATCCTGTGTTGCTGCAGCCACCGAAAGGTTGGTGTCAACGTCAACTGTGCGTAGACGGCTTCACGAAGGTGTTCTGTATGCGAGGGGACCAGCCATTTACGTGCCGCTCACGTCACGCCATAGGAGGGACCGTTTGCAGTTCGCACAAGAACATGTCCACTGGATGCCTGACCAATGGAGGGCTGTTCTCTTTACAGATGAGTACAGGTTTAGTCTAGAAAGCGATAGTAGGCTTTATGTGATATGGAAAGGACCTGGAACCCATTATCATCCGTCAAACATCCGTGAAAGAGATGCATACGGAAGAGGCAGTGTCTGTGTTTGGGGTGGCATCTCTTCGAGTGAACGCACAGACCTCCATGTCTTTCCAAGGGGAACCGTGTGTGCTCAGATTTGGAGATGACATCCTTTATGTTTATGTGGGCCCATATGCGGGGGCAATAAGTGATGCTTTCCTGTTACAGAGCGATAACGCAAGAGCACACAGAGCTCCCATCGTAGATGATTATCTTCAACAGGAAACAATTATGCCCATGGTGTGGCCAGCTCGATCCCCGGACTTGAATCCTGTCGAGTACGTTTGGGATGCTTTAGGGAGACGTCTAGCTGCTCTCAAACCGCCCTCTCAGATCCTTGCCGCACTTGCAACTACTTTGCAAGAGCAATGGCTCTCGTTTCCTATGGAACTGATAGACCGCATAATTGAAAGCATCACACATCGCTGTATGTGATGTATTGTTTCTAGAAGCGATCATATTCCATATTGAAGGTACTTTTCCTATAGAAAACTGGCACCTTCGATTTGTTCATTTTGTACATGTGCTGATTTCTATACTACCATAAGTGTCTGGTAATTTCTTTTTATGCTATTTGATACCTTACTATGTGTTGTATATTGTGGGTAAGTTTTATAAAATTCTACATGTAACGTTTTCAGTAATCGTGATTTTTGTGATTTTTCGTTAATTTATGATAACTAGTGTATTAAACCAGAAGAAGGAAATTTACGTTATTATAGAAGAAGAAGTAGAATGGATAACGTTCTGGAGGAAATGAAAAGTGTAGATTATAGCTGTGACAATGCATCGATCGTGGTTAAGCAACATTTTTTAAGCTGGTTTATTAGAAGTGGGTCTCTCAATGTGAAATAATTTTTCAGTGAGAGTTTCTTGAATTAGAAGCTTTTCCTTCATATGTAGAGAATTTGATTTTTTTTTACGTTCTGCTCAGCAAAATCAGATTGAAAATAATGGTAAAAAAGAGACAGCATATACTTTTGACTTACCCTTATTTGTACCTCTCGCCATATATACATTTCAGAGATGAATGATCCGCTCCTGAATCGGATCACAATTCGCTGTACTGAACAAATGAACAGCGTTCCGGTGTAAATGGAGTGGCAATTCTTTAAAGGGCCATTCACAATGGGATTTATCTGCGCTCAGTCCGTTCTTTGTGTCGAGTAGCGCCGTTATACCTGAAGTTCAGATTTTTTAACTCGCTCCGCTATGAAGAAAAACTGGTTTTGAAGAAGTGTCGGTTGGGTTAGAAGTCTGCGTTTGCTCAAATAAACCCCAGCGTAAACAGCCCTTAACAGTTCACCGAGAATTGTTGTTGAGAAGCGTGTCAAAAAATGTGATTCATCTTAACATAAACAATAGAATTCTTTTTTTTATTATTTACCGGAAAAGTCTTTGACCTATTTTTTACGTGTGTATGTGTGTTTTGTCTGTATATATGTGTACTTTTGGTTTGCTTCTGCTCCCTCTACTATTTAAAAAACAAAGCATTAAATAAACCGACGTATCTCAAGGAAAGTGCCCACCCTTGTTTTTTTTTCCCATCTGGCAGTGCGAGTATCTGTTTACAGTGCATCTGCCTAGATTATAGGAACAACTTCTTCGGATTCGAAGCTTACAGCGCTTCGGCACTCCGGCGCTAGTCACAGGTCTGGGTCCTTCGGAGTCTTCATTATTTGCTGTTTTCATCACTCCTGCTCCAGCCTTAAATCTGGGTCCTTCAGAGTCTTGATTATTTGCTGTTTTCGTTTCCTCGGAAATGTTCTTTTGAGTATCCTCGCGATTCTTTGAATATTGTGCCATAGTATAGCTATGTATATTAGGTATTACCTTTTTTATACAATATTATTGTAATATTTTTGTAAAATAATAAATTATATTTTATTTATTTACTTATTTTACTAACGTCTTGTAGTCAAGACTGTGAATTTCTCTTTAATCTTCTTTAGAATTAGTACAAACGTAAGTTTTCCCTCTAGCGTATTTTTTCAAGGTTGCCGAACAAAATGTCGATTCTACCGAATAAAAGAAGCTCGAGCTATATTTGGTATCATTTTGTCAAATTAGATAAAAAAAGGGAAATTCAGATATTGTCAGCAGACAAATTTCTGTTCTTTTGGATCCGCCTCCAATATAAAAATTTATTTTACTTTTTGCTTTGTAGTAGCAACAAAATATCAATTATAGTAATAAAATAATGTGCGTTTTAAGAAGAGTGAGTTTAGCCTTCAATGTTTTTCAACTTCTAGCATTTTTTTATTCCAGAATTTTGTTGTTGTTCTATGTAGAAAGGTATTTTAGGGAATCTCAAAAGTACAGTTGAAGGAAATCAATCCAGGGAGTTATCGGCTTGGTTGCGTTGATTCCAACGATCCCACTCATTGTTCACTTCTTCTTGCTTGCGCCCCCCCCCCTCTTTTCGCATCTTTCTGGATGCACGTCATTTTTGAGCGCATTCATCATGGTCACTGTTAGAGAACTGTGAATAGTTAAAAATTAACTAATTCACTTAAGTAAGCAAAAGGTCCCAATCTGATCCCTTAAAAGAGCAGTTTTGCTCATCTGTAATATATATATATACATAGGTGACGAAGTTAATGTTTTTTGATTTTGATCCAAAACTTCGACAGGGAGTGTTCAATGTAAAAGCGTGAAACTTTTTCCTTTAAGAAAACTCTTATATAGAACATTCAAAACTTTATATTTTCATATTTCAGCTTGCTTTCTACATTGATATAAAATGTCGATTAGATTTGAGGTAAAACTGGAGAACCGAAGTGGTATTTTTACAAGGAAGCCCATAACAGATTTTAATGGACATCCAAAACTAATATTTTCTTGAAGCCGATAGGAGTTCTTAATGAAACATTATATTAAAATGTAATCCAAACTTCTCAAATTCTTCTTAATCACATACATGTTTCAAAGTAGTTAAAACATATATGTGAGTAAGAACAATATATCACATTTAGAACCATTAACGTAGTCTTGGAACTAGGCCAAATGCAATGAGACTAACCTCTTTATGAAGACTATCTCACGCTTTGAAGCAATTAAATGTATTATCCTCAATGTGTTCTTTTCATTTTTGGGTCGAATAACTTTTTAAATAAAATAATGCTGCCACCAAATGCTATCGCTATGCCTTAGCTTTAAAAAATAATATATCAAGTTAGTACAAAAAGGAATGCATGGCAACACTTAACGCTCTTCTAAGGATATACCGCTCTTAAAAATTGTGTGATTGATAAGTCATTGATTTCTGAATCCGAAAACCTCTATTATCAGAGAATATACTAAGATCAATGCGGTCTTTTGAAATTAAGGTAGGAGAACGGATGTGTACATGAGCACCTATAGCTAGCATTGCCCGTTGTATAGGAGAATAGAATAAAAAATATCTGACGTAGACACCATATGACTTCCTTGGACAGCATGATAAACTTTATACAATTTTTTGCTGCCCTACATTTCAATTTAGTTCCTCGAATTTCATTACAGACATATTTCTCATTCAATCAATTCAGTTCTCAATTCGTAAGGCTAAAATAAAATGCATAGAAACTCACATTTATACATTAAAAACTGTAAAATACAGAAAAACGTAAAACGCCAAATATAGTTAAAAACGGTTATAAAGTAAAATTTATAATTAAAGTTTCGGCGTAAAAGCAAGCGATTCGGACAACGGGCAGGAAGACAAAATTTTCAACGTACAAAACTGAAAACTAACTCGGCAAAAAGACACTGAAGTTATTAATTTAGAAGTCAAACAACAAAAATCAGTGCTATATTTTCAAATTTTCACAGGACAAGTTTCGATGGTTTTACCGAACCATCAACCTCAGCTGCTGAGGTACTTGCACTGTAAAAATTTGAAAATATAATTCCGATTTTTGTTGTTTGACTTCTAAATTAATATTTGTTCGTCGTGTTATTGTATCTTAATTACACTGAAGTTAGTTCAGAAACTAAGAACCTTAATTCACTGTTCTACCAAGAGTTTCAAATGTAAACAAATGGCGGCCTCGTTAAGCTTCGCAAGGCTTAAACAACTTTCAAATTGTTGATAATTCTACAACTATTCCATGCAGATTACCAAAAGGCATAGAAATCTTAACCGGAACATAAGAACAACATTATTCAACCATTTTAAAGCAAAAAATACGCAGTTTAAAAATATATAAGAATAAAAAAAACTGAGCTCACTTATCCCAGTATGGTATATATGCCGAGTGTATATACATATATATATATATATACACTTTTGGGGAGGCCGGTTGCGACCAAAAAGGGAGGTGCACAACTGCATGTTATAGCAGTCCTATATACAATGTATCAACGTTCTAAGGGTATTTATTTTTGAGTTATGCTAGGTACATACCTACGAATGTACAGACGTCACGGAAAAAAATCTCTTCTGAATCCGTTTTAAATTTATTTTCAAACCGTTTTGGAAAAGAGAGTCCTTTATTCTATCCGTATGTACAAATGTCACACAAAAGCATCGTTCAAATGGATTCCTGAACAGTCACAATGGACATTTTTGCTAAAATATGATAACCGAAATTTTTCACGATTACAATACTTCCTTTACTTCGTGCAAGGAAGTAAAAATGAATAGCATTTATAGTTAACACTGAGCCCTAAAATTTAAAAACACATAAAATTTTACTTTCAAACGATCAATCGGAAGGGATAGTTTACTTAACGTTAAATACTATTCCTTAATTCCATGTCTTCATATGCCGGCCATATCAGATTTTCACTTCCTTGCGCTAAGTAAAGGAAGTATTGTAATTGCAAAAAAATTCGGATATCATATTTCAACGAAAATATCCATTTCAACCGCTGTCGAAGACATTTGAAATAAATCAAATGTCGAAGATTGAATCAAATGTCGAAATGATTGAATCAAATGTCGAAGACTAATTTGAAATAAATCAATGTCGAATCCAACATCATCAAATGTCGAAGACATGACATTTGATGATGTTTTGCGTGATATCTACGCGTACACACCAGGAAAAAAATGGCAGTTCTATATCTCCCTTTCTACTGGGCCGAATTCAACTTGCGTTTTTCATGTCTCAAAAGCGCGTCTTAGGATATGTATTAGATTTATATATAGCATTTTTCTAATATAGGTATTTTAACACAAAATCCGACTTTTTCTCAAATGACATGGCAATGTTTTTTCATATTTTGATTCTACGACTCAAATTATGCTAAGCTGCAAAGTTTTGTCAAAATCGCAGGAACAGTTCTTAAAAAATTAGCTCTCAAAATTTTAACTCCTCAATGTTAAATAGATTTGGTATATATTTATTAATGTCCCTTTTTTCATTAAACTTATTTGATTCTTTCTTTAACATTTCGAAATTTAAGTTCATTCCAAATAACATTCGCCCATTTTTTACGATTTATTTTTAAATAATTTTTTATAAATCTTCGAAAACAATTCTGAGTTATAATCCATAAAATTTTTACCATCATCTAAAAGTAAGTAGATACTTGCAAAAAATTACACGTCTTTAGTCAAACTTTCAGTAGATATACGTGAATTTATATATTGGCGAATTTTGAAATTTGTCATATTTGTTGAAAGCGATAAAACATCAAACGTGGTTTAGGCACTTTGTTAAAATTATTTGAAAGTAGGAACGATGTCACTTCTTTTCCCTGGCCCACAGTGTGAAAAGGAAAGGAAAATAGGTCGCCATATATACAGAAGTTCGCCAAATGAATTATTCTTGACGCAAACTGAAAAAAATGCGCCAAGATAAGTTTTCAATTTTCTCTATAACTTTCTCACCAAAAATTACAAAATTTAATATTTAGGCATAATTTGTGTTCTAGAAACGAAATATGGAAAAGAATTAGCATGTCATTTCAGAAAGAGTCCGATTTTGTGTCAAAATACCTAATTAGAACAATGCTATATATAAATCTAATATATATCCTAAGTCGCGCTTTTGAGACATGAAAAATGCAATTTGAATTTCGTCAATAGCCCCAGTAGACCCAGTAGAACTTTTTTTTTTTTTTTTTTTGCACAGTGTACATTAAACCTAAATAAAAAAGACACGTAGGTACAAAAAACTAGTAGCTAATACAAAAAGCAGCTTGGTAATGATTAAAGTGAAGATCATTTTGTCGGTCGCTGTCTCCAATTTAAATACATCCTTTAATAAAGTTACGAGTGATATTTAATATCTAAGCATTTACTTATACGCATTTTAGTTTATAAGCGGATTTTTTACTGACGTGGAAAATCTCTGAAGCGATTTCTTTAATCAAGCGCTTCAAGTGAAGATAACGTGGATGCACTTCATTAAGAAAATTTGTTAAGGGAATAAATAGTTTAAGCAAATAGTGTAAGTATAAACATTCTAATCGAGCTCTTCCATTACAGTTTAAATTATTTATTTTGCTTGCCTATATCTCTTCGTTATAAATTGCAGTAAGTTAATAAAATTTTGAACATACATAAGCTGCGCTCCGATTAAATTTTTTAAAATCTGATTTTTCAATCTCTCCGTTCTTTCAGAAAGATTAGCAATTACAAATGTATCAATTATTTGTCTTTTGAAGTGACAATACGTCTAAACAGTTATTTTAGTATCACATTTTATATTTAAATACTAAAAGAAAATACATGTACTAATTAAATACTTATTAGTTATAAGATATTTTTTCCGCCTTCTTAGCATGCCTTCGTGGTGTAATGGCCAGCACACTCGGCGCGTATTCGAGAGGTCCGAGCTTCGAGTCCTGGCGAGGGCATCGCTCATTTTTCACCTCTCTCAGCATCAAAAATCCTATTGTTTCTTCATATTAAAAGAAAGTGAGGGAGCATTTTTCGAAGTATTTATTGTTTTCATTTGGAAATTTCGTATTCTAAATAAAATGAAAGGGAGAAATAAACAAGTTGGAGGCCACCCAATCGGGATAGTGATTAAGGAATCTGACTAGAGTACCAAAGTGCTCGGGCTTGAATCACGGAGAAGGCATTGATATCTGTAAGCATACAATGTCTTTCCGGCATGGGGGTACGCAAACGATGCGGTTAGCCGAAAGTTCTCTCGAAAGCTTGGTGGTAGGGGAAGAGGAGTGGAAGGACCCACCTCCCTGGTGACTCCCCTTCAAACTTTAGGGCGGAACTAAGCAACGTAATACTGTCACCTGTATGGTGCCGAAGGTGTCAGATGCAATCTTGACCCTTTGCGACGATGAATTTCGTTGTCTTCTTCTAATATCAAAAAAGCAAGATTAGTCACAACAACAACAACAAGAAGGTTGGAAATATTTGTCACAATCTTCGTGCACGAGCTAGGAGGAGATGTACATACCCAGCTACAATTTGAATAACTAAGACTTTTCCTACTGGCAGTGATTTGCAATAGAATAAAATGGGTCCTCCCAAAAGTCCTGAGGATTTTTAAGTCGAAGAGCAGAGTTATTTTGATTATGTAGATACGGAAATGACCTTGACCGAAGCAAATACGGTCTTTTCTGATCATGGTGCGTACGTAATACTAGCATGTGTTCTAGTATAAATTTTGCTTAGGGCAATGCGAAGAATCGAAAACCTAGTTTATTTTTCGTCTCATTATGCTGTTTAGAAAACAAAAGGGAGGGGAAATGCTACTCAGACTAGTTTTTACTATATTGGGTTTTTGGCTCGGTAGATTATGGTAAAGATATTAGGGCTATCTGCCTACGGAAGTGATGCCGTCATAGACGACTTTCTATGGAAAACTGGCTCGCATACACGTTACACATAGGAAAACCACGAAAATACCCATGCAGCCAGCCCGTTCCCCTGGAGTCGAATGGGTTTTAACTAAGCGATAAAGACGACTTTTTCACTTGGCTGCTGGTAGGCACTGCATTTCGGAAAAGTACTGTTTTCTGATGAAGAATGTTTGAGAATTTTAAGTGTGAGAATTTCAGCCTCCAGGATAATGCCCCTTTGGAGGACAAAGACCTATTAAGGAAGCTATCACATAAAATTCAAGTTACATAGTCCGAGGAACTGTCAGACAGAATTCATATTTAAAACATTTGAAGAAGACTATTTATTTAAGTTGTCACGGTGTATGAATATCATATATTTAACAGAGTGGAATATGGTCGTTTGAATTTTACCATTTGAATCTCTACTGGAAAAATATGAAGAAGTTCTTTTATGAAACGGGTCACTAATAGAAATGTGAAGTGGCTGTTAATGCTACAAGAAAACGATCATCAGGTAATCCGAAAGAACTTTCTTTAGCGCCATCGAGAGGAAGGGGCTGCATCCCCGAAAACAATGCTTTGTGTAGGTTGGACTACAAAGAAATTGCATAACATAAATTCCTGCTAAAACATCAGGCAATAAATTCAGAAAACTTTTATTCCAAATAGCAGTTTTAAAAGCTGAAATCGAAGCGAACCTCCCAGAACTAATTTGTCTTCTATGTGTTGTTTCCCATCCTGACAGTGATCGGCCACACATTTCCATGAATGGCAGACAAAAAGTTATTGAGCAAAGTTGACATGTTTTGTTGTCATCCCACATGTTCACTAGATCTGCCTCCTTACTCTGTCGAATTTTAGGTCACTTTCAGGTCACTTCAAATTTCTCGGAATATCCTTTTCTGGAAACTGTCTACAATACGTCGATAATCTTTTTACGAATAAACATAATGGCTTAAAAAAAACCTTTCTAGCTCCCTAACAGATGCAAAAGATCACCGAATAAAATGGCAATTATGTACTATTCGGTATTATACGTACTATATATATATGTATATGTTTCCTATTTTTTTTTACTGCTTCATTTGTATTTATCATATGAAAAGCAGAACTTTTCAGTATATGATGTCTCTTTCCCGATACTATTTAGCTGTGTCATTTTGAGTAACTCTTTACAGTATAAGATTCCTTGTTATGTATCTTCAGTTTCTGACAGAGGAATTTTTAAATTAGTAGGCTAATCGTAAATATTTCACTTAAAATCTTTTAAGGTGTTACGCTGGAATTTGCATAGTTAATTATTGTGCTTAAACTGAAACTTACAATTTCTTTTTAATCTTATGACTTTTATATTTTTGAATAAAAATCATAAGATTAAAAAGAAATTTCAGGATGCATATAAAATAAATTTTTATTACAATAATTTTTATTACAATAAAAGTTAATTTACATATATTTGGGGAGAATGATGTTCGAAAAAAGACGACTAAATTAACAAAGCCAAAATAAAAAAATTAAATAATTAGTTTTGAAAACGATGTAAGTAAAAGCGGCAATGATTTTGCTGGAAGGTAAAAATTGAAAACTGTCCTCACTTTGTGCAATTGCAAAACTAATTCGATAAACATGAAAGTTGAAAAATGATTAGTTCTTTAGAAAAACTTAGAAAGATGTTGAAGTGTTGAACAGGAAGTGCTGGAGTTGAAACAATAACAATAAAGAAAGAAAGAAAAGAAAAGAAAAAACTGGGATTTTTTTATTGCTGAAGCGGTTAAAACGAAATAATTTTCTTCTGTTCTAATCTATTTGTGTGCTAAAGGAAATTTTCAGTTACATTATAATTAGCTTTATGCAAATTGGATTTCTTCTGCAATTTTTTTTGTAGAATATTCATTATTTAATAGTTAAAACGTACAGGATTCCAGGAAAGAACAGGTACCGATGCCCATTCTGTATTCATTCTGTTAGAAAAAAGCAAATTTTGAAATTAAATACCGCTGTTAACATTTGTCGTATGGATGTTAAACTTCTTCTAATTTTATTTTTTCATAGGGAATATCAAACTTTCCCAAATATACGTATTGGAACAGGGAGACCGCATTAAAAAAATTAGAGTTCATTATTTGGCCAAAATTACTTTTTTTTAATTCGAAATTGTTAAAATATGGATATTTTCGTCTTTTAAAAGGCTTCTGTGACTGGAAGTGCATATTTGTGACTAACCACTGCGAAAACAAAGGCCAGGTAAGAAGGACTTTTAAGCCGATTAAGAAGTGGGTGGGTGTATATATATATATACATTTGGCATATCCGATTGCAATAGAAAAGAGGGATATACTAGATATGTATTATTAGATTTATATATAGCATTGTCCTAATACAGGTATTTTGACACAAAATCCGACTTTTTCTGAAATGGCATGCCAATTGTTTTCCATATTTCGATTCGACGACTCAAATTATGCCAAACTGCCAAGTTTTGTAAAAATAGCACGAGTAGTTTTTAAAAAATTAGCTCTCAAAATTTTAGCTGCTCACTTTTAATTCAATTTGGTATTCAATATCTCTCTTTTTATTAAACCTATTTGATTCCTTCTTACGCAGTTCGAAATTTAGGTTTATTCCAAATAAAATTCGCCCATTTTTTCATGATTTATTTTTAAAATGTGCATTTTTAAATAAATTTTATAAATTTTTCGAAAAAAATTTTGAATTACGACCTATAAAATTTTTATAATAATTTTAAAGTATATGCATTTCTAAGCATACCTGCAAAAAATTAGAGCTTTTTATTCAAAATTTCCGAAGATATACGGGAATTTATATGTTGGCGCGTTTTCAAATTTGGCATGTTTGTTGAAAGCGATAATAACGAAAATGTGGTTTACGCACTTTGTTAAAATTATTTGAAAATAGAACGATGTGACTTATTTTCCTCTCATCCACAATGGGAAAAGGTAGGAACGATGTGACTTTTTTTCCCTACCTTGCACAATGGAAGGGAAGGAAAATAGGTTGCCACATATTAAGAAGTTCGCCAAGTGAATTATTCTTGGCTCAAACTGAAAAATATTCGCCAAGTTAAATTTTTGAATTTCTCCGTAAATTTCGCACCAAATTTTTAAAAATTTAATATTTAGGTATAATTTGAGTCCTATAATCAAAATATGGAAAATAAATTTGGTATGTTATTTCAGAAAAAGTCCGACTTTGTGTCAAAACACCTATATATAAATCTGATACATATCCTAAGTCGAGCTTTCGAGACATGGAAAACGCAGTTCGAATTTCGTCAATCGGCCCAGTAGAAAGGGAGTTATAGAACTGCCCTCCCCCCTTTTTTTGCGCAGTGTACGTGAAAGCAATCTCAAAAACATTCCCTTTTGAACCTATTTCTAATCAGTTTTACAACCCATTTTCTAAAAGTGAGTGTTTTAATCTGTCCGTGCCAACAGATGTCAGTCAAAAGCAAATCGTCCAAATGAAATCAGGAAAGGTGAAAATGGAAATTTCCGATGAAATATAATACCCGAAATGTTTTTGCTATTATAATAACTTTCTTTACTTCGAACAAAAAAGTAAAAATTATCTCAGAGTTTCATTACTTGGATTCGGATCATTAGCTTAATTTTTTCTTTTGGTTTGGCTAGAATTTTAGAATTATATGATGAAATTAAGAATGTAAGGATGTAGAGGCATTAGGTTTTTTTTTGGAACAAGAGAGATGAAAAATATGCATTGCCTTCGCCGGGAATCGAACCACGGACCTCTGAAATTCCGGCTCAGTGTGCTGACCGTTACACCACGAAGGCACGCTAAGAACGTGGGAGATATACCTTATATACTCCCCTTTTTAAAGGGCGACTAGGGTTTTAGGGGACCTAGTCGCCAAATCCTGGGTGTGGAGAGTCATCATCCACAACCCTTTTAGTTCGGACGCCACTTGTAGAGACATTAGGTTTTTTTTTGGAACAAGAGAGATGAAAAATATGCATTGCCTTCGCCGGGAATCGAACCACGGACCTCTGAAATTCCGGCTCAGTGTGCTGACCGTTACACCACGAAGGCACGCTAAGAACGTGGGAGATATACCTTATAAGGAAATATGTACTTCAGAGAATAGCTATAAGGAATTGCTATACCAACTAATGCTTGTGATGCATTGTGCAATGTAATTTAGCCTCGGCATCGCTGCTGCTAGAACATCTTATAAATTCAGTGCTTAAAAGGCACTAAATCTGTAAGAAATTACATTGATTGCTTGATTGAATAAGGAATATGTTTGAGGAAAAAACTAACAGACTTTGAAATCTTTCTACTGTAATCAAACTGTATGTTAAGTGGTAAACAAGTTCTCTTAAATTACATTCTGTCATATATGTATGCCAGCTGAATATATCAGTTGTACTAAGCAGGTAACATACTAAGCAGAATATACCAGCAGGTAAATATGTTTGATTTCCCATTCCATTGAAATTAGTAGTTCTGTGCGAAGACTTGTGTGCAGTTCATAAATGATAGCTGATTCTTAGTAAACTTGTAAGATTTTAACTAAGTCGTTTTTAGTAAAACTTCTTATATTTTTATTTATTATTTTATTTAATTGAAGAATATTCAACATTTTCTACCTCTTATTCATTCAAGGAAAACCAGAAGCCTTAAAGCTAACGCCGTTAAGTGGTTTCTTCTCCGATTCTTTCTTTGACTAGTTGCAGGGAGGTTTTCGCGGTATTTCCATGCGTAATGTAAATATGTTAATATTTCGTAATGAAGAGGTTACAAAAGTATAGAACAAAAATTCATGATTTTCCTAAATAGATAATTCTCTACATTATAGATATGTACATATAAGGCGAGTAATGGAAAAATTTTTAATCTCATGAAAATACGATTAAAAGTGTGAATAATCTTAAGAAATATCATAATAATTCTCCGTTAGGATCCTCCCAACTGCTAGTTAACCATTGGTTGGGAATGACGGAACCTATCCATCATTCAGCCATCTTATAGGCAAGAATATTGCTTAGAATGCTTCACAGGGGGTAGACCAAAATTACGCCCTCGAAAGGTAGGATTTAACTAGAGATATCCAAACTTTCTTCAGGATTTGATTCCGGGCCTATGATATGACAGCCGGCTCCTCAAACCAAAGTATCAATCAGAAATCACAATGAAACAAAGCAAGAGTAATTTAAGCTAGGCAAAAAAAATCAAACTTGGTTAACATTTGTGTCGCTTCTGCTCAAAATGAAAAAATATTTTTCAAAACTGGGTGGAGCGACAGCAATTTTATACGGAAAACAATGAACATAATAAAACTGAAAATAACGCCGTGCAATCTGTCGAAGAAAATAGCAAAGAAACATATAAAATCTAAGACATTAGAACTTTCAGTTTTGGAAAAACTGGACCGAAATTTTAGTTGTTATTCATTGAAATTAAGCTTTTAAAAACATGAAAGTCTTCAGGCAAGCTGTAGAGGGTTATGGATATTTCTGAGAAACCAACTTCAAACTGTAATTCCAAATCAATTAAACTTTTGACGATTTAATCACAATTTCGAATTGATGGAATTTTATTCAGGTTCTACACTAACCTTATGTCGCTTATTGCTAACTTTTATAAATTTATCAGTACTGAGTAGAAAAGAGTGCTAAACATTTGTACTTCGAGTCGTGTTTGATCTCTCGTAAATAGTTTACGGATATTCTTTAGATTTTCTGGTGCATAACTTAAATATTATAATCAAGTTGTTATGAAAAGGTCTTTAAGAGAACATCCCTGCCCTTAAGTACATAACCGCCATATGCTTTGCCGTATTGAATTTAAAAATTAGAAAATAACAATTTACCAGAACTATCAGAGTACCGAAATTATCTGGTATCATTACCAGGCATTACCAAAATAAGTACTAGAAGTGAGTGAGGAAAATAAACAGAATTCCTTAAACGAAAACGTTTCCATTTTAATTATGGTAAAAGACTCTTAATTATTGTTTACTCGCAGCGCTGAAGTCTTAAGGGAAAGGTATTCTACATACACTCTAGACAAAATTAAAATGGGACTGTTTTATATCTCTCTTTCTACTGGACTGATTGAGGAAATTTAACTTCGTTTTCATGCTTTCAAACATTGACTTATGATATACCTTATATTATATATAGTATTTTCTAACATAGGTATTTTGATACAAAATCGAACATTTTCTGAAGTGACATACCGATGTTCTTCCATATTTCGATTTTACTACTCAAATTAGACCTAAGTGTTAAATTTTCTAAAATTTGGTGAGAAACTTACCAAGAAATTCAATAATTTATCTCGACACTCTTTTTTGAATTTGCGCCGAGAATAGTTAATTCGCTTGGTTAAATTCTTAATTTATGGTAACATATATTCCTTTCTCTTTCATTATGCACATGCGGAAAAAAAAAGATGCGTTGCTCATTCTTTCAAATAATGTTTTTTAAACAGGGTGTTTATAAAGTCCCGAACCCATTTTGATGTTTAATAACTCATAAAATAATGAAGATATAAACAAACTTATGGCATTTATTGATGGAATAACTTATATATTTTCCTTTTCAGGTTTGAGTATCGTTACTTACAAAGGTTAATGTGTGGTGTGGACTAATGCACGACCGAGTCATTGGGCCTTTCCTTTTTACAGAAAACACGGTCTCATCAGTCGTATACTTAGACATGTTGGAAAACGTTTTATTTCCACAACTAAGAAGAACTTCAGTCGCATGTCTTTTTGCAACAAGATGGCGCACCACCTCATTGGGGTACCATCGTTCGTAGTTCTTTGAATAACCATTTTACAGGAAGATGGATTTTGCGAGAAGGTCCAATTCCTTGGCCACCCAGATCACCTGATATAAGGCCGCTGGACTTTTTCCTTTGGGGATTTGTAAAGGACAACGTTTACAAGAGGAGAGTGTCGAACATGGATGACCTAAAAGCCAGAATTACAACAGAAATAGCCTCTGTGGATGCCGACATGCTTGCCGGTACCTGGCGTGAAATTGAATATCGACTTGATATTCTCCGTGCGACGAAGGGGGCACACGTGGAAGTTCATTGACAAGGGTCATGAAACTTTTTGAGTCTGTCTAACCATTTATGTTATTAATTTTAATCTATCTTTATTATTTTATGAGTTATTAAACATCAAAGTGGGTCCGGGACATTGCATTTGTAATCATAATTGTTATTATTAGAACCGTAAATCACTTCTGGAGTTATTATTGCTTAAAACAAAGATGACAAATTTCAAAACGTGCCAGTGTATCAGTTCGCATATATCGTACGAAATGCTGAATAAAAACACTCATCAGGGTAGGCTTAGAAATACATCTACTTTAAGATAATTTTATCATTTATGGCTCAAAATATTTTTCAAAAAATTTATAAAAATTACTACAAAATACAAATTTTAAAAATAAATCAGATAATATCAGGGAATTGTATTTAGACTGAACCTAAATTTCAAACTCTTAAAGAAACAATTAAGTAAGTTTAATAAAAAACATATGTTAATAAATATATACCAAATTAAATTAATATTAAGGAACTAAAATTTTGATAGCTAATTTTTTAAAAATTACTCCTGCGATTCTACAAAATTGGTACTTGGTCGTAATTGTAGAATAGAAACATGGAAAAAGATTGGTATGTCATTTCAGAAAAAGCAAGATTTTGTGTCAAAATACCTATGTTTGAACAATGTTATATATAAACCTAATGCATATCTTAAGTCTTTTGAGACATGAAAAATGCAAACTAAATTTCGCTTATGGGCCTAGTATAACAGGAGATATAAAACTGTTCTTTGCGCAGAGTTTATATAGATATGAATATTTCTTAACTCGACTTCGTAATTCTATGTCGTTACAGAATATGGTAAGCATTTGCTTGCATATCTTAAATTTACAATATAGTTTGTAGTTTATAAACCTGAGAATTTCATTGGGATTGCTATGTCGCACGATTAAGTTATGATTAATCTCTCCGTGACGTAATTCTCTCGTAACATACGGATGACATACAAACAGTGAGGATTTCCTAGCATTCAATTAGAAGCTACAGATTAAATTTCTCATTAATTTATATAGTGCATTTGGAAACTTTGAATAAGCTTAGCGCATCAAATATCTGATAGAGATATGTCAGAAGAATGTCATTTTATTAAATTTTATAATAAATTCAATCAGTGAGCGGCAAAGTTTGCCTTTTTGATTTAATTCTGTATATATTCTCCACTTCATGTCACTCGTTCGTTAAAGATTTATTTAAATGACTAATTAAATAATAGGAAGAATTCAGATCTCAAAAGGTTTACTTGGGTTCTCATTTGAAGGCCTCTAAGTAAAAGTTTCTTTAGCTCCAGATTAGGCTTACCAAACTTTTCTCCTCGAGCTGTGTACGGAAAAGTATATGTGCAAATTCAAAATAAGAAACTGTGAAATTCATTAATAATTACATCATATATTTTAATAATAAAATACCAAATTTTTAATCTTATTTCTTAATGACCATTTAATAATAATGTACAATTGCAACCGCAGCTACACTTATCCAGGTTCGATTTACATAATGATATATTTAAATTTCCTTATTTGACTGTAGTGGACAGAAACATATTATTAAAATTCGAAAATTCTTAGCTACATAATTTCATTGTTTTATCCTATTACTGTTATGTTTCATTGTTTTATACTATTACTGTTATGTTTCATTTTTTTATACTACTACTGTTTAATTGTTATTGTTTTATACTGCTAAGAATTTCATTAAGATATAAAGATTACAATCAACATACACGTGAAGACTTATCCATGAATTTAAAGTAAACTCCTTACTATTCATTTGCGATTTAACTCACAGTTTACATAGTCATCCATCCATTTGCGATTTAACTCATAGTTTACATAATCTTCCATGCATGTATGAAAGAGCTGAATGATACTTACGACATTTTCCTCTTTGTAGTAAATTTCTAAGCCGATTTTATTTGTGTGAACAGAGACTTTTACACAGTTCGACACATTTCATAAGGCCCTGACTTCCACACTGCTAGATATAAATCATACGAACACTGACTTTTTCATACAGTCGATATAATTCATAAGAGGAACCGTTTTCGGTGTCTGTATCCTTTCCTTTTCTAAAGGACAGGAAACCTTTTCTCTTGGTCTCACTTGAACGTCTCTACTCACATCACCTAATCATCAGAACCGCAAATCGGAAACTTAATATCCAAGCACAGAAGGAATCATTATCACTTCGTCTTTCCAAGACAACTGAAGAAACCTTATTTCTCCATCCCCCCGTGCATGTCTTTCTGCCAGTGATGTCCCGCTATTTCTAACTTGCAGAAATTGTTTCTTAAAATCTGGTAATTGGAACGTTTCACCTTCGTCTAAAAGCTCAAGTCTCTTCTAGCAAGGGGCAGGAAGTCGGGAACACATAATTGAAGAATTGTCTATCTTTTTTTATGTTTTCTTTTCTTTGACATATCTGGATCAAGCGGAGGAACAAAGACGAAGCAAAATTGTCTCCTCGAAACCTCTCTTCCTCTCTGTAGACCAGGAAACTTTTCATTCAAGAACAGCAGGAA
>KK121363.1:187836-203191 GCA_000611955.2 Stegodyphus mimosarum | reverse complement strand
TACCGCTTCTTCTTTCCAAGATATGTTCGCGAAAAAAACGTTCTTTCTTCATCACAGTCCATGCCCAACTTTCAGCCAGTAATCTCCCATTATTTTTAACTCGTAGGAATCATTTCTTAAAATTTGGACAGTGGAACACTTCGCATTTGTCTAAAAGCTTAAGTCTGTTCTCCTATTGCTGGTTATGGAAAAAGTGAGTTGCAGAGGAGAGGACACAACGCTAGACTTAGATCTCCTTCCTGGTTCATAAAAGAATTGCCTTTCAGGGTTTGAGTATCCAAGGTCCAGTGACTCTTCTTCAGGCAGGCGCAGCCTTGCAGTTCCCGCCCGGCTTTGTACAAAGCATTCGGTAAAGCAATAAAAATACGATGAAAAATTGAAACGCTAGGACACCTTTGCCTTCGGGCACCACTTCATCGGCAACATGTTATCAAAGAGGTGCTATGTCCACTCTATCAGTCCCCGTTATGAGAACTGAATGAAGTCAAACTTCCGAGGACTTGGTCGGTGACCTTCGATCTAGCTCCACAACAACCGAAGGAACGGACGCGACAGTACCAGTACGGTCCCTGCCAAGCCTGAACCAACCTCCGAATAAACGGGGGCTCTAGTCCTGTGAAGACTGATTATATACCTACCGTCGTTGAGACTGCCTAAGTCCAGATCTTAGCCAGTACTTCCAGGAATTCTCTTGAGTCAACCTCCCGGGGGCTGAGGAGAGAACAAACTGCCTAGACAAAACTGCGCAATGGGGCAGAGCACATAAGCTATAGATGTCAGATCAGAAAACACAGGAGATACTGATAGATCGCAAGGGAGTTTTAAGATGGAATCCCAGCCTAAAATATTTGGATTCGATTATTACATATTTTTGCTGAATTCCTATACTTGGGTTTCATTATTGTCAATCCTTTATCGTAGATACGAAATTTGAACTATCAAAAGGATAAAATTAGTTGGTCTGCTAATGCCACACAAAGTACAACATCGTTAAAATGGGGCATTACATCATCACTGCTGAGTGCTTGGTATCAGATAAATATAAAGCGTAGGATTCTTTATTTAGCTTCTGTATGGGAATGTAAAATGACTTCGCATATGAGAGTAGAACTGCTCACAGTACAATGAGAGCTGGTGTTGTTTCTATGCAGAACATATCGTACTACTCCAATAGCTGCCCTCCAGGTCATCTGGTCTTCCTCCACTTCATCTGAGGGTTAGGCTACAGTTGCGAGAACTACAAGACTTAATTTGGCAACATGTCTGTTGGTAAGGGAATATTTTCCTTGTGACTACGAAAAATAGAATTCCGGAAATATCTGCAATTTGATCCATCGCAACTTACAGCAGACTATCTTCTTTGCTCAGCCAACAGATCTCCAACAAAATATCTCTCTGTATACAGATGGCTCTGAGACAAAATCAGGTACATGTTGCGATTATTTTATCTGGACAGATCAAATTATACATTCTTCAAAGCGGAGACTGAGACGCAGTGATTCTGTGAACCAAGCAAAATTTAACAATAGCAGCAACGGTTGCCTATTCATAGCAATGTCCCCAGAATACAGCTACGATATACAGCGACTCGGCTTCTAGTATTGCAGGAATATTAGCAAGTCAAGCAAGCTCCTTCGTTACCCAAATGCGTAAAGCAGCGCTTAAGCATCGAACCTATAAAAGACCTATTCTATAGTAGGTGGCGGCACACACAGGTATTTTGAGAAAGCAGGTAGATTTCATTGCTAAGATTTCGGCCAATGACCCATCCCTTCTGGAGAGCTTCACTCCCAGTCACATTTCTAAAATTGTCCACCCACAGGTTCTTTTTGTGGAATGGAAGAACACTGGGATTCAGCTCCGACAAACAGGCGTACCCATCGGCTGGTGTATAAAGTTAGCAGAGAATTGAAAACTGATAAAGCAAATCTCATTTAGTTTCTAAAACTGCTTCTTTCTGTCCTATCTAAGTCCCCCCGGGGGTTGACTCAGGAGAATTCCTGGGAAGGACTGGCTAGGATCTGTACTTAGGCAGTCTCAACCACGGGGGTAAAATATCAGGTACTATTGTACCTTATTCTTCACAGGACTAGAACCCGGGTATTGTACCTAGGATGGGATCAGGCTCGACAGGGACCGTACTGGTACTGGCTTGTCCGCTCCCTCGGCTGTGGTGGAGCTGATATAAAACAGACAAGGAGGAGAGCGTGGGACTATGCCCGTATAACCACAAAGGTAAAGTTAGGGCGTCCCCGTCTCTCCGTAAAGCGTGTTATCTAAGTCGATATGGGTATAGTGACATGCACATGTGTGACTGTACAGGGCTTAACAACCTAGATAACTACATATTTGAATGATTCTTTCCTCGAAACAGTCGTCTTAAATTATCGGCTTCCGAACACTGGACAGCTTGAGAGACAGAGAACACGTTCTCGAAAAAGCTGCTCAGCGTAGGATTGAAAACGCTATTCATTCCTCAGCTTCCACATATGCTAGCATTTCTCACCGTCAGAAAGCACTGTGACCTTTCAGAAATGTATATACTTCAAGCAATATTTATCTAATTTTATGTATTTTGTATTGTTATTTCTTATTAATATATTACTATCTGCTTTGTAATATTACTTACTTTATATAATTTGAGCATTTTCTGTTATTATAATATGTTCTGTGTGCTATAATGTATGCATTTCCTACGTGATTATACGATTCTTCTATATTTATTATCATGCATTTTGTATCTTTTTCTCTGTCTATGCACTGAGAGATATCTCTCCCGCTTTCTCTCTCTCTATATATATATGTACATATATATATATATTACAAGTAAAGACATAAAATAAGAAATTTATAACCAATTTTACAATGACCAAAATTGATAAGTAATAAATTTCGTAAAATCCAATAAACTATCCGTCGACTATGGAATCAGTTCGAATCAGTGGATTGTATGTCTAAAGGGTATGTTCCAGGCACAGCTAGAGTTAGTTACAACACCTGCAGAAGACCGTTACTTAGCTCTTTCGGCCCGAAGGAGGAGTAACATTGCTGTGCCTCATCTCATGGCAGATTATTTAGTGGCAACAGGAACAAGAATCCCAGCTACTACAGTGCGCAAACGCCTGGACAATACAGGTCTGTATGTATGATGACCAGTTGTTTGTGTCCAAAAATTAAGAGAATTTGCATATTAAGTTGAATTTTGAAAAGCTAATGGACAGATGATTTTATTGAAATTTACTATGAATCTGCATTTATAATAAAGAAAAAGAGGTGCCATTTAGAAGTGATTTTAAGTACGCATGATTATCGGTAAAGCTCATAGTTCAGGGATGTTCGAAAACGTTAGGATATCGAACTGAAAATAAGTCTAATATGGGGTATGATTCCCTCTCACAGCCAGACAGATCGCGCAGCGTGACGGCCTATTAAAAGGAGACAGTTGAGCAGTCCCTGAAGCAGTTGATCTCAATTCTGAAACAAAGCACTTACTAAGCCCAGAATAGTTCCCGGACGGAACACGGCAATATGAAATTTTCCTCCCAGTTGCATACTTGGCATGCTCTATAGGGTTAAGGTCAAGCGATTTGACTAACCAATCCATGCTGCGAATATCCTCACTTTCAAGATAATCGTCGACCAACTAAGCCTATGTGAACGAGCTTTGTCCTCGATTAGAAAAAACTCAGAACAAATAGGGCGCCCCTCAAAGTACAGCATAGGCTATAAGTTCTCCTCTCTATATCTCATAACAGTCAATGAGCTTCTGTCAAAAATTCAAGGTTGTGGGGTCTTCCAACGTAATTCCTGCCCATACGATTACACCTTCGCCACCATAATGATCCTTTTCTCTGATAAAGGAGAGGTGGTATCATGTTCCAGTCTCTCTCCAGTTACAAGTACAACGAGAATCAGTGTCCTTGATTGAATCAATTCATATGTAAAACGAAGGGTGTTCTACTGAAATTTAGCAAACAGCGACCCTATCTCAGGAAGTCTTTGGGCAACTGTAGAACGTGGAGCTCGGTTCCAGTGTCAGCAAACAATTCGCGGGAAAGCTGTGAAGGTGTAACACTACTGTGCTGCAGCGATGAAAGTGCAAAATAATAATAATCCTCATTCGCCGTTGTGGATGTCAGTCGACTTTGTTAGGTCTTCTCGATATGGGTCCAGTGTTCTGAAACTATTTCTACAAATTAAAAACAACTGTGAGCATTATATTGAGCTCTGCAGTCACCTGCACTTGTGACTGGGCTGTCTCAAGTCTCCGATAATTATGCATTTCAATTCGTCATCCATACGTTCGTGCTACTCATTTAACTAATATTTTATAAAATGTGCCCAACTCGTGAGAACGTGAAGCAATACAAGCACACAAATCTCCCAAAATATCTCCCCTCCACAAACATAGCTCCGAAGACTTGCAAGTGTAAGCTTAAGCTTTCGACTCTGAATAATTGCATATTTCTTCGTCGGCATACGATACCTTTAGATCAATACTTCTTGCAGAAATGTAAATAAATTAAAAATTCTTTTAGTTTTGCACGAAAGTGTATTTTTAAAGTTTATCAAGTTAGAGCAGTTTGTATGGCCCCGAAGTACATGAAAAGTATCTTTGAAGGGCAGAGCTAGCGGCCATTTAGCAAAAGCAGGAAAAGCAATTAATGCCAGTAGCTCACTGGCTAAATATCTCAAGATGGTCTTAACCTTCATGAAATGTATTAGAGATTCTGAGAACATTACAAGGTTCCGGAACAAAGTTGTAAATGAAAGCAATTGCTTCTCAAGTTTGGTTTCTGCTTGCAACAGACTCGCGCAACAGGAATTTGATTGTTAGTCACGTTCAACTTTTCTGCAGTACTTAAAACTGCCAAACTTCTACAAGCATAAAGGTAGTCCTATGACTTATTATCCTGTCTTATCTTCTGTCACAAAACGAAGTTTTAATATAAGACTTATTTACCAGCACGTCAACCTTAGGATTATAAAACTCTGAAATACAACAGAAAACACAATCTCCGAAGCTCATGAGAAATGCGAAACTATCGTTCAAGTCAAATCAAAATGTGAAATACAATAAGCATGCGCCTAACTGAGCACTGGCTCGGTCTTGAATATTTATGAAGCAAACACTGTTTGCCGAAGCTAAAGCCGTTGAATAGATTCAAGCAGCAGGAAGTATAACAGAGTAATGATTAACAATAGCAGACAAACTCTCTCTTTCAAGTACAAGAACTTTGTTCTATATATATTAACTAATGTGCATCTGATGGGAATCCAAGAAAATAATAATAGAAATTATAGTAAAGCCAAAGTCATCAGATATTTGGGTTAATTAGCATAAAATCTTATTACGTCCATGTAAATTGATGCAGAAACGTTAGAAAAGGAGTGAAAGGAAATGGTCGTGTGTCATGAGTCAATGATGAGATCAAGCTCGATATAGCACCTTAGAGTAATTATTTTTACAACTAAAAAATATTTCGAATGATTTAAAGAATATTACGTTAAGAACAATGTTTAAATAAGGAAAAAATAAAATTCTGCTTTTAGTTTTTATATTTAAGTTTACTGTTAATACATTTACTAATTGAATAGACAGTTTGTAGAGACATTAGGTTATTTCGAAGCAGGAGACATGAAAAATGTGCAATGCTGTCGCCGGGATTCGATACTCGGACCTCTCGAATACGCGCCGAGTGTGCTGACCATTACACCACGAAGGCATGCTAAGAAGGCGGAAGAATTAACTTACATGCTCCACATTTTAAAGGGCGAATGGAGATTAGGGGACCCAATCACCGAATCCTGGTGGTAGAGAATCATCATCCACCACTTTTTTCTTTAGTTCGGGCTATATAATTCAGGCTATGTTTTTTTAGTTCGGGCCAACTATAGAGTAGTTGGAGTTTTTAATGCAGGAGACATAAAAAATATGCAATGCTCTTACCGAGACTCGAACCTCGAACTTCTTGAATGCGCGCCGAGTGTGCTTACTATTGCACCAGGAAGGCATGCTAAGAAGGCGGGAAAAATAGCTTTCGAGTTAAAAATAGGTCCATTTCCTTTTATTTACCTGAGATCTTCCACTACAGCATACACAAAAAGCGTTGCCTTTATTACTACAAAGGTTTTTTTAAATGTTTTTAAAGCAGATAGCAAATTTATTTAATAGTATGTTTACTTAAATTGAAACCAAATGAAGCGACATATTCTAATAAAATAAAAATATAGAAGCTAACTACAGGTATTATATTTTTCTTACTAATCATTACAATGCTTGTGAACTTTTTCCATAAAATTTTTACGGCGTTATAAACAATAAAATAACATTAAAAGTTTATTTTTAAAACCAGTAAAGGAAAACAAATAGATAGTTTTTGCGTGAGATTCATATAAAAAACAAAGCATATTCTTCTTTTTGAATTCTTGTAATGTTTAAACCATATTTTCAGGACAATATATTAACTATTCTTCTTAGACGTGCTTATCAACTCTTGGAAAAATATTAAAGAAAATTTACAGAACAAGAGAAAAGTAAAGCTCTTAACAATAAAGGTTAACTGTTTCCCTGTCATGCAATCTTGAAAAATCAGTAATACGTTTTGGAGCTCTAAGGAGCCAAGTCAATGTTAAGAGGATTTTTATGTACCAAATATCTTACCAATGTTTTAATAATTAAACTTGTCTTTTACTGTGTTGACGTTGATACATTTTATTACTTACTAGTATAATGATACATTTCTTGTTCCTTTAAGTATAAATTCAAAAGCCTAATTTAAAGTTTTATATGCAGATTATGTGCAAACGCCACGCAATGCAAGTCTACAAGGTACAGAAAGAATTCTTAAGTAGGTAATTTTTCAAGTAAAATACCTTGGAGATAATTTTGACTTGTTACCTCTAGAATTAGTTACACAAAGCGTGTTAGGATTACAGTAACTTGTTACATTACGCGAAACAATTATTATACTTGCTTTTGTTCTTAACCAGTTTTGAGTTTTAATTAATTTCCAGATACTTGCTTAGATTTCAAGTGCTATCTTAGTTCCATTTTATTAATGAAGAAAATGTTCTAATACTCGAATTGATTAAAATATAGTTTGCCTTTACGTAATATTTGCCTTTAATTTCATATTCTTCGGAAAGTAATTTTATTAGCTTCTGCTAGGCTGATTGCCAATACCGCGTTTTCCGTTTTCCTTTCATTAATATTTAATTAATTATTTGTCTTAAAACGTTAATGTAATAATCATCTTTGATATTCAGCATCTCTATAGTTAGATGAGTTTATAAGGTTTATTCTCCCTTCTTTCTGCATGCCTTCGGGGGGGGGGGTAACGGTAGCACACTCGGGGCGTATTTGAGAGGTCTAGGGTCGAGTCCCAGTTAGGGCATTGTACATTTTTCAGGTTTCCTACTTCAAAGCAACTTAATGACTCTATAGTGGCGCCCGAGCCTAAAGGTTGTGGATGATGATTCTTCACTACCAGGATTTGGCTATTGGTTCCGTTAATCACCAGTCGCCCTTTCAAAAGGCATTTTCTCCCTCTTTTCTGCATACCTTCGTGGTGTAATGGTAGCTAGCACACTCGACGCGTATTCGATAGGAACAGGTTCGAATCGGTCATTGCCCATTTTTCATGTTTCGGGCTTCAAAATAACCTTTCATGAATGGTTCAGTAAATCGTCAAACATTGATCCCTTGGGAGAAGAAAGCTTTTCTTCCGTTAAGTGTTTTGGATGTCCCCCTCTCTGTTCGTCCATCAACCCGAAGGGAAATATATCGATAAGATAGTGCGTGAGTGACGCATTCACCTTGCAAATCAATAAAAAAAGCGTCATACAGAACTTTATATTCAAAGAAGTGTAGTGCAACTCCACATGAAAATAGACTGCAAGTACTCCGGCCAATGACCATCAATGAACAAATGGTCGATAAGTTAAACCGACGACGGGAAGCATGCAACATCTTTTTGGAGGCTTTTCTTCAGATAAATGCGCTATTTATCGAAGTTCACTAAAAAGGAACATCATCATATCAGCAAAGCAAAATCCACATTCTTACCGAAACGTCGAGAATGATCCTCAGAACATCGTGTCTTGGGCGGGGATGGCTGAATAAAACATCTTTAGTCCGTACTTGTTTGATGACTCCGTTCCCCAGGTTACTTATCTTAGAGATACTGAATGGACTGGCTTCTTCCACGGTTGCAGAATTTGGGCATCAAAGAAGGGTTTATTTACGAACACGTTGGATCTCCCGCTGACTCTGTAATACTAACAACACTTGTTGCTCATGAACGCGAGAATGAACTGTCCCCAAACCGGTGGATAGACCTGGATCCCCAAATTCACCGGCCTCTTATCCGAAGTTCTCGAAGCCCTGATCTTACGATGCAAGGCAGTGCCCTATGGAGGACCATCAAGTCATACGTCAAGAAGAAACTGTACGTAGACAAGGAGACCCTAAGAGCAAATGAGCTGGAAGCCTTCTAGCGTGTGACACTGCAGCTAATAATGCAAATTCGAAGGAGAACAATAAGGAGTATCCAACTGCGCATGGATAATGATTGTACATACAGACGCTTTGGGAAAATATCTGCAAGTGTTATTAAAGGTATAATGAAATAATTGCATGTGTAAAGGAAATTTTGGGGCAATTTATAGAGTATTCCTAGCCTTCCTTTCAAAAGTATGGCTTCCTCCCTCACCCTCTTAGAGTGTTCCCATAATAATATATCTTACTATTGTATTATTTTAATATCATAAAATTATTACATTGTAATCAATAAGTTGAGAAAAATATAATGAATCAGAGACTGATTATTATATTTTTTATTTCAACTAAACACAATGATAACACATAATGTAATACAAAATATAATGTTATTAATGTATCATAATTGTTTTGAATAAAAATTGTTTTAAACGAAATGAACGAAATGAGTGAATGAGTATAGAACCGTTCTTGTTAACCTTCCTTTGTTACATTGTGTCTCAAATTAATTTCAGTGAGCAATCATATTTCCGCTGAAACTCTATAGTTTTTCTATAAATTTCGAAGACAGTACTAACATGTGTTCAGAAGTTAATAATAAGAGATGAAATCTCAAAAATTAACAGTTATAAAGTCGACATAATAATAACTAAAGTATAGTAAATAAAAATATATTTATCAAATTAAATTTAAATATAGTATTTATAGTATATCAACTGATAATTTGTATTAATATTTGCAGTTTTTTAATCAATAAACGATATTTCTATTGCCATAAGTTAAGTAAATGTAATTGATTTTTTTTATTTAAGACACTTTGGAATTTAAATACTTAAAAAGCGTTTTGAAGTTCCTAAGAACAAGTTCTTCTTTGACGTTAACCTTAAGTATGATTACAACTTTCTATTTTAATATTGTATACGAGTAGTTTTCATGTACTGATTGCCTGAAAATTAATGCATAATGTTACGAATTTTGTACTTAGATAGGTAATTTTAGTAGAATTATAAGTAAAATTATTGTATTTTTCTCCGTAATATAGCGCGACGCGAGACAATTTAAAGAGAAAACTATGCCGGAAAAGTAAAGATACAATCACAAGTGCATTTAATATTGAGTAAAAGATTACCTCGGTAATTTGGCTAGAAATCGCCCAAAGTCGCCAAATTTGGCGACATTTTGGTCCGATCCCTGTATCACCGTAATACGTATTGTAACTGAATAAATGTAATAGATCACTATGTAGCTCTAACCGTAACTCCACCCTCATATTGCTTTCTAGTAATTTCGAGAAGCAAAAAGTACTAAAAATATCTCGGCGGCCGGTTGAAAACTATTTAAGGCCGAAGAGAGAGCATCGCCTCTCAGTTGCAAGTTGTAGTTCCGGGTGAACTGAGATAAATCCGTGTTAGCTTTCTTTTCAGATGCGCTTTGCATTGCGTTGTGTTTAATGCTCTTAGTATTTTGAAGCATAACTACTGATTATATTGTGTGATTCAGTGAACACCTGTACAAATAGTTCAGTGGAAAATTCCCGAATTTGGAAGTGCTACTTTTGATTAAAAAAAATTTTATTAACCTATTAACGGACTCGTGCATTCAAGCTATTACGAACCCGTACGCCCGCAACAATATTACTATGCAGTTTTGTTTACACAAATGGCAAATTATTTACTATATTGAAATATAAGGTATATTTGTAATTTCTGTCATACTAATGCGAAATTTAAATTTAGTAGCGTTATTTACAATATTACTAATATTGTAGAATTTTCTTAAATTTTCTGAATACTTTTTATTCAATAAATTCGCAGTGTCACATTTTCTTTATATTTTAGAAAAGGATTTTCTTTAATAATCATAAAAAAGTAATGCAATTATTTGATGTGATAATTAGACTAGAACTTTTCACGAAATTCAGTTGTCATTTTGATGTAGCAATCATACAGAACATATAGTCTTTAAAATTATGTAATAAAATGGCCTTAAACATTATATTCAGTGTTAGCACCATTTAAAATCATGCATCCATTATTTTATTACTACAGACTGCCGATAAATGAAGTTAAATGTTATCCAGATCATAATTTAATTCAAAACAATAATAAAATGAAGGTGCTCTTCCTCAACTTCAAACTTTTTTATGCTATTTCCTAAAAGCTTCGATCTTTGAGCGTCGGAAATTTTTTTCATAAACTTAATTTTACGGAAAAGATTCTAAAGATTTCTTAAGAAAATCTTCTTTGGAAGTTCTTCCGATATTCGACTGAAGAGTTTCGACGGCATAAAAAAACCTCTTCAGTATGATAAGTTTTGAAAGATTAAAGATTTTTTTTTCCTTTCGCAGTTATAAAGTAGAAATTTCCAAGACTTATCTTTCAGCATTAATCGTGAAAAAAAATGTATTTGATCTTTTTCTGTGCTGGAGCTTTTCCGCAATTTTTGCGTACTTACGCACCATATTTTCATTTTTGACCTCAGTATTGCTTCATATATTTTCAGGAAAATTTTAAATCATCATCTCTCGAAGTAGAATGTGATTTCGAAACTCAAGTTTTTAACTACTTAAATTCTTTAAAAAATAAGTACTGTATAAAAATGGGATTGGGTAAAAATTAAATAATCGTCTGTTAGTAAATAGTAGTTTGATTATACATTAATTTCTAAAGTTGGAAGCAAAGTATTTTAAATATGTGTACACCATTTGCGTTTTATATACGAATTTATCCCATTAAAATACAAGTAAGTCTTTAATGAATGACGTAACTTGGTACAACGATTTGGTACGAGGCAAAACTCCTATGGACACTGGTTTATGAAGGACATTGGTTGACTGATGCTGGATTTCAGTAAAATATAAAAGAAAATGCTCGATTATTAACTTTTGAGAAAATCACATGTATAGTTTGTAAAATATTTCTAGTACATCACTAATACTTTCTTTAAACACAATTGATATTCAATTGTAGACATTATCATTAACTAAATCCAATATTTATTTCATTTTGTTTCAGTACTGTCTGGCGATTTAAAATTTTTCTTTATCAGGTAGGTTAATTAACATTGAATTATTATTCAAGACATGACTCGTGTATCGGGTAGATAACAATTACAGAATTTGGCAGACACGAATTACAGAAAGAGAGGGATCAACATTGCTTACTGTGGACTTTGTTTTAGAAGGCTTCAAAGAAAAAATTAAATTTGTTCTACTAGGAACATTTCAGCTTAACTCTCACAGAGGAGATGGAATATACTAGGTTACCAATTTTTTTAAGGATTAAAAAAGCACTAAAGTAGAATTAAACGTATCGTATGCAAAATTAGATTTATACATAAGAATTATGTAATGTAATTTTGTAATACGTACTTCGAAAATTTGTTCCAACAATTTAAACGGGAATCCTAATTAATGCACATAATTTGGTATACGTAATTATAAATTCTCAAATCCGGAATTAACGAATCCTTTGATATTGGCACTATCAAAATTATTTACCGCAAGGACAGAAATTCCCAAGCAGAAAATAATGTTCTTCGCTATGAATATTTCGATGAACTAAAAAAGAAATCAAAAGAAAATCTGAAAGCTTTCAGATTATTACGCCAATTTCATTTTATATTAGGCCTAAAAGGGCATTTTCATAGCGTTTTCTGTGTTACTTTATTTATTAAATACAATCTTAGACAAAAAAAAAAGATATAAAGCAAATTGGACACAAATTTATATGCATACAGGTTTCGACGGAAAATCCAAAATTTTACATTTTGGCTGCCAATGAATGAACGATTGTCGCTAACAGCGCATCTGATCTGCGCAACTAGCAGGATATTTAAGAGGAGAAATTACGATTCCAGGTCATAAATTCTTCACGAATTTCTTTCCGTGTATTCTTGTAGACAGTAACTATGCCTCGCATACAGATGCGCGAACGATATGCGCAGATGTCAGAATTTGAGAGAGGTCGTGTAGTTGGGCTCAAAGAAGCCGGTTGGTCTTATCGGCGAATAACTCGACATTTGAGCAGGAGCGATGCCCTATTAGACGATGTTGGCAGGAATGGGTGTACCATGGCCGCACACAGCGTCAAGGAGGAAGCTGTAGGCTTGAAAAACGACAGAACGCGAAGACCGTGCAATCGTCAGAGCGGCACTCACAGACCCAGATGCATCATTATCATCGATTGTACGTGCAACTAGTGATTCAGTGACCGCAAGGACACTTCATAGACGGCTCACAGAAAGGGGGCTGAGGTTACGGCGCCCCTTCCGCCGACTACCATTGAACATCAAGCCCGTTTGCAGTTGTGTCGGGCTCATTCGCACTGGAATGTCACTGACTGGAGTAGAATAGTCTTCAGTGACGAGTCGCGCTTTGAACTGAGCCCCGATGACCAGCGAAGGCGAGCCTGGAGATGCCCCGGACAGCGGTGTGATACCAACCTGTCTTCCGGTAGACAGGCCAACAACCAGGAGTGATGGTCTGGGGTGCCATTTCATTTGATAGAAGGACCCCTTTGGTTGTCATCCGTCGCAACTTTACAGCACAGCGGTACGTCGACGAAGTTCAAAGGCCCGTTGTGTTGCCCTTCCTGTCATACCACCCTGGGCTTACATTTCAGCAAGATAATGCCCGCCCTCACACTGCACATGTTGCTACTGCTTGCCTTAGTGCTTGCCGAACATTATCTTGGCCAGCAAGGTCTCCGGATCCATCTCCTATTGAGCACGTTTGGAGCATTATGGGCAGGGCCTTCCAACCAGCTCGGGATGTTGACTATCTAACGCGCCAGTTGGACAGAATTTGGCACGATATCCCTCAGGAGGACATCCGCAACCTCTATCAGTCGATGCCAAGCCAAATAACTGCTTGCATAAGGACCAGAGGTGTGCAAACTCGTTACTTACTTTGTGAAGCTCTATCACTTCAATAAATCATCCAGTTTTTCTCAAACTGTAATCATTTGTTTTTATCACATGTACATCACTTCTACAGATTTTTGTCCTATTCGGATATCTCCTTCTTGGTGCGTGGTTTTTTTTTTTTTTCGTCTAAGAGTGTATCATGTTCTTCGCACTTAAGCCACGTAAAATTCCATTCGACAGCTTTATCGCAATGTAATTAAAAACAGCAGAAAAACATATCTTTAGAATTTCCTATACACAGCCTCGCGTGCTGGAGATAATTTTTTTTATTTATTTATTTTTATTATTATTTTTAAATCCCGTACAGTGTTGTCATTGCTCGCTTTGAGATTGTTGAGTTTTTTAATCAAAAATTCTTTACAAAATTTGGAATAGATAATAAAATAAATTCAAAATTCGGGCTTCCAAGTGTCCGTATTCGGTTGGACGACTGCGTTATTCAAATTTTGATCTGTCTAGGTACCTCTGTTTTTTCAGAATGCTAGAAACATTCATGCATTCATGCAGATTCTTAATTATTTAATTTTATAAGATATTTGTCCCGCTTTCTTAGCATGCCTTCGCGGCGTAATGGCCAGCACACTCGGCGTGTATTCGAGAAATCCGAGATTAGAGCCCCGGTGAGGCCATTGTCCATTTTCCCCGTCTCTCCTGCTTCAAAAATCTTACTGTGTCTACAGTGACGCCCGAACTAAAAACGGGGGTGGATGATGATTCTCCAGCACCGGGATTTGGCGATTGGGTCCCTTAATCCCCAATAGCCCTTTAAAAGGGGGTTTATATATGGTATTTCTCCCGCCTTTTTAGCACGCCTTCATTGTGTAATGGCCACCACACGTGGCGCTATTCGAGAGAACCGAGATTCGAGTCCCGGCGAGGGCATTGCTCATTTTTCATGTCACCTGCTTCAAAATTCCTAATATTCCCAGAGTTTCTTTAAATATAACAAAGGGCGAAAATATTTGGTGGCAACAGTTTGAAAAGCGAACCAATGCAGAAAGTGAAAAAAAGCAAAATGCCATTTTGAGACTAATAGCCGTTTGGGTCTAACACCCTTTTGGCCTTAAAAAAACTTAATTTTTAAAAATTCTGTTTACTCAGGAAACAATTATTCAAATAAAAAATCTGCGGTAAAGTCAGAATTTGTTTAAGAAGTTCCTTTTTCAGATGGGAAAGCATTAAATGCTGTTATAAAATTTTATATATGTTTATACTTCCCACCGATCTATATATATTAATAAGGAAGATAACGCAATAGACCTCAAGCATCCAGTAGTGAGTTTTCTGTGAATAAGCACGAATTAGTGTCCCCTCATCATATTTTGACTATTGTTACAACGCTGTTTGGGTGTCTCTGCGAACACGGTTTTTATGCGTAGCAAAATGTTAATATCCAAAGTAAGCAGGAGAATGTCTAATTACAAAGCTGTTTTTGGTATGCATTCAAAGTATAGTGATATGTATAGGATAATGAGCTTTTAGCATAATGCTTTTCAATCGAAAGTAATGTGGAATGTATTGTCTATAGGTCTATAGTCTGAAAACTGCCAGATCTTCAAATACTTCCAGTATGCAATATTTTCCTAAGACAGAAAATACACTGTTTTTCAAAAGTTGAAGAAAAATCACAAACATAGCGATAACTCATTTAAAAATAAGCCAATGTGTATAGAATCTGTTGTAATAAACCTGTAAAAAATGTTCTCAAATAAGAGTAGCTGAATAAAACTGCCGTATGCAAATTAGTGGTGGTGCAATCGGAATACTTCATCTACAATGAACATAAAATTATGTTCTTCAAGACGAAGCCTGAAAATTTAGCTGTGGTAGTGAGAAAAGAAATTTGGGATAGCCAATCCGTAACAATGACCTCCAGGCATCATTTGCCCGACGAACTGAGATGGAGAGCTGTTCGAAGACTAGAGTTAA
>KK121363.1:143125-187769 GCA_000611955.2 Stegodyphus mimosarum | reverse complement strand
CTTTCCCTATTCCTCACCAAAACGCAAAAAACCTTTTAGTATACTTAAGCCTTTTAGTATACTGGGGGTTTTAGATTTAAGAGAGAGAGAGTTTCCGGCTCTCACGCCCCGCAGTTAAATTCCGCCATTTCTATCTAAATGTAATTATCTCGGCATTTGAATTCTCTCTCAGCTGATTGATTTAAACTTACATGCCGGTAAAGTTAGTAGAGTTAGCTTAAAGTTTATGCTCGAAGGGACGTTGGGCTAGAACGGCTGTTAGTCTCGAAACGGTATTTTGCGTCCAATTACTATAAACGACTGTATCACTTTTCAAATTGTTGCCACCGAACACTATCTGCCTGTATTAAAGAAATTATGTGATGAAGAATATGCATATATATATATGTATATGTTTCTTGCACTGTGGAAAACCAACAGTACCTAGAGCCATCAAATTTTGAACAACATACTCCTCCTCCCGAATATAGGCAACCTGGAAGTCCCGAGTTTGGAATTTCTTTTACTGTCCATTTCATATTGTGTAAAGATTTAACGAATTTTTTATTCAAAAATTCACCGATTTCAAAGCGAGTAAGCAACACTGTTTTTTTTTGGAAACACATTTTTATCTTCAGCGCGCGGGAACTGTCTATTGGAAATTCTAAAGATATGCTCTTTTTTAATATTTTTAGCCTAAAGCGATATTAGCCTAAATACTCTAGAAACGTGTGTGTGTGCAAATGGTGCTTAATATAAAAAAAGCTTTGAGGATTTTTGAAGCTGAAAAGCTTTAAGTTTTTTTTTAGTCCAAACTAGCAATTTGCCCAGAGGGACTATTAATTTCATTTTGGCATTTTGCGTCGATTCACTAAAAGCGTTGTTCCACTTTTCAAATTGTTGCAATCGAATATTATCGCCTTGTGTTATATTTAAAGAAATTAAATAATGAAGAATCTGCATAAATGTATGTATGTTTTTCGCACTGTGATAAACGGCGATACCTAGAGCCATACGATTTTCAATATTGAACGTTTCCACCCTAATATGGGCATCACGAAGCCCAAATTTGAAATTTGGAATTTGTTTTATTATCGATTTCATACTTTGTAAAACTTTAACGAATTTTTGATTAATTTCAAAGCGATCAATGGCAACTTTGTACAGAAAAAAACATTTTTATTTCCAGCGCCGCGTGAGACTGTGTATCGGAAATTCTAGAGATATGTTCATTTTAAACGTAGAACATGATATTTAATAAATAAACATACTTAGAACATGATATTTAATAAATAAATGCAAAACATAAATTGTTAAAAAAACGGCCCTTTGGATGTAATTTAAAATCTGAAACCTTTCAGATTCTTTTTTTTTATATAATTTTTTTAGTGTGTAGGCAATGTTTAAATTTAAGTATTTCTTACAGCTTGAATTACATCGCCAAATGTATTGGTTTTTTGTAGCATAAATCGTGCCTTTTTTAATTTAATAAATAGGTCGTTTAAACCATCGTAATTCTTTGGCATATTTTTTTCATGCATAGTAATAACTCGCTATTTATCTGGTAATGGTGAAAAAATTAAATTTAAGCATCAGTTCAGTTGCAATCTTACGCCAATTTGAAGAAGAAATTTCAGCCATATATGGAAAGAACATCGATGAAATTGAACTTCATGTAGAAAATCCTCTAGTCCCATGTCTGAGTGAACTGCCGCTTATTTAGCAAACAATGAAATACATCTCATTTAATGAAAAACCTGCAAACTCACCCGAAACTTCTCATATGGAATTTTGCACTTTCAGTTTGTTAACCGAGCCTTAGGAAAACAGCACCCAAAAAACTGTGGAAAACGACGCAAGAGGAGTGAGGTAAAATTAACATAAAAAAATTTATCTTCATGTAAAATTCGAGCTGTATCCTAGAATCAAGAATATGAGATGGAAACAAATCACAGCATTATAAGGTATTTCTCCCGCCTTCTTTGCATGCCTTCGTGGTGTAGTGGTCAGCACGCTCGGCGCGTATTCGAGAGGCCTTTGGTTCGAGCCCATGTGAGGGCACTGGCAACACTGTAGGATTTGGCGATTGGGTCCCCTTTTCCCCAGTCGCCCTTTAAAAGGGGGAATATGTAGGGTATTTCTCTTGCCTTCTTAGCATGTCTTCGTAGGGCAGTGGTCAGCACACTCGGCGCGTGTTCGAAAGGTCCGTCGTTCGAGTCCCGGCGAAGTTATTGCTCATTTGTAATGTCTCCGGCTTCGAAATAACCTAATGTCTCTACAGTGGCGCTCGAACTGAAAACGGCGGTGGATGATGATTCTCTACAACCAGGATTTGGCGATTGGTTCCTCTAATGCCCAGTCGCCCTTTAAAAGGGGGTGTATATAACGTATTTCTCCCGCTTTCATAGCATGGCTTCGTGGTGTAGCGGTCAGCACCCTCGGCGAGTATTCGAGAGGTCCGTGGTTCGAGTCTCGGCAAAGACGTTGCTCATTTTTTATCTCTTTTGTTTCAAAAACAAATGTCTCTACAGCACAAACTACTCCCTTTATGCATAGAAATTAATTCTCAAAATAGTTTCTATAAAGGGTGAACATTCTTCTGCATTTTTGAAAATGTGATTTAATTACAAAATAAGAAAAAATTTTGTGTATATTCTGCAAGAAACCACCGCTAAAAAAGGCTAAAATCATCTAAAACTAGGCATGGTCATCCTAACGAGATTTCAATACACATGCTGTATTTCATTTCTCAACAGGAAATATTCCTTTTATACCTCAATTTCTTTTGTTCGAGTATATATTAACAGCGCATCTACTGTCCATTTCTTTCCCCAGAAGGAGAAATATCCATTCGCGTAAGCTGGTTATGGATTATGGCTACAGATCTTAAGGATAAACCATCTGATTTATCAGTTTCGTCTGAAGGGAAATGTATTGTTAGAGTCCAGCCGAAGCTGCCCTCTCTTCAAACATCTAAATTCCCTTAATGGTCTTCCGAATCACTTTTACGCTTTCTCTTAAAACGTTGATTGGGTGATAGCTTTCAAAGATAGGTCTTTCATAAAGTATATGAGTTGACCTACAAAGAAAGAGAGAAGTATAACATTAGATTATTGATTTTATATAAAACGAAAGCTTGATTGTGAGTTAAACGAATTGTTACGGATGTCTCTTGAAGCTCTTTGTTGTTTCACTTTTTTTCATGGGCTGATTTTTACATGGTTTCATTTAACTTGATTTCACTGTTTGTTTTCTGGCTTATTTGGAGAAAATTCTTCTTGATTATCTTCTGCGGATTCCCTTCTCTTGAAATTTTTCACATATATGTATTTGCGATTATAATACTGCGCAGGAATTGCTCCAAATTCCTGTAATGATACATTTTATTAGTATTAAATTATTCTCACAAATCCTTGTTCACTGGGCTAACTGATCCTTTCGAAATTTTGAACTTTAGGCCATCAAATAGACAGAAAGCTATTCCACCAAATGAAGTGCCGTTTTATAATTTTGAATAAACGTTGCAGAATTTTGGGGCTTTACAGAAACTCTTTCGGCACTTTAACTACTCGGCGCGTGTCGAAAGGTCCGAGGTTTGAGTCCCAACAAGGACATTGTAAATTTTTCATATCTCTAAGAGTATAATATTAATATTTAAAAATAATATAGTTGGGAAGTTTCATTTAATCTTAACTAACAGTCACAAATTATTTTTTAGTTTTTTCTTGTTTTTTTATGTCTCATTCATCGCACATAGGTCTGGTGATTAATGCAGATTTAAGGGCAAACAGCGTAGTCTGTGTTGAGAGGAAGAACTGTAACCTGCATGACTTACAATAGAGGCTTTTGACTAAGTATATCTTTGCCTGAAGCAGATCCTATTATTCATCAAGAGACTGTCATAGTAGGTAGGTAGGTAGGTAGATGACGAAAGACGGAGACGCCTGGTGGCTACTAAAGATAAACAAGCATGTGTCCCTCGCCTTCCACTATCTAGTGGCAAGAACTCCCTGGGGCCTCAAGAGGCCACACCGGGAGTTTATTGAGAGACAAAGGAGTTTTTATTTCCATACAGGGATGTCGTATTGACATTACTTGAGTGATTACAGTTATGAGGCTTATGGGACGGATTTACAGACGAGAGGTTCAGAGCTAAGCACATTATGTATTGAAAACATACAAAAACACTGAAATGTACAAAAAACACATAAAAAACACAAGGATGTACTTGATTAAAACTGCAAACTTAAGACACATAAAATACACTTAAAAACACATAAATACACATATACCACATGTTAGGTACACATTAGGTCGCAATGACACTGCATTAGGTACATTGTGGGATGTGTTTACAGACGAGGGGCAATGGTGTAGGATTAACATGTGATTGCTAGGCTTTGATATGGGGGACGCGGAGAGGTCCTGGTGAATATGTATTTGTGGAACGCATAGGTTGCTGAGTGTGTGAATGCGCCGAACGCGGTGGCATGTTGACAGCACATTGTAATGTTGACTTCTGTTAGTGGCGAACGTTGCGGGATTTATGCAAGGTCGCATATATGTTGACCTATAGCTGCAAGCTGATCAATGACATCGCAGATTTTATTGATTGCAGAGGCTGTCATAGTAACAAAGGGGATGATACAGTATTGGGTTTCCACGTTCGCGTGCCTCGTTAGTTACATTGCGATAAAGGAAGAAATTTTGCATTAGCTGTAATTAAGGAACACTGAAAACAACTCGGCATTGACAAAACCCAAACAGAATCTTTATACACCCAGTCAGACAACTTGGCAGAGAGGTTTTAATTGAACCATCCTTCTTTGGTAGTTTCTAGAAAGCGAAAAGACTGGGGAAAGAAGTTAACTTTGCTTTTACTAGCTTAACGTAGTACTGTCTGCGAAACTACCAGCTATTCCCCACCCCAGATACTCTTCGGTCGTGATCTTTGCCTGCCTTGCGATCTCTTCTTTGGTCGCTCTCAAGATGCGCATTCATCTCGTTTCGAGTAGATCCAAGATCTTCAGGCACGTTTTGAAGTGACGAAGAATTTTGCACGAGAACAAGTCAACTTGGCGACGGAGAAGATGAAGGCCCGATATCACACGAAAGCTACAGAACATCGCTTCAACGAAGGAGAGAAGGTATGATTGTGGAACTCGATTCGACGGAGAGAGCTGTCTATAAACGAACGTGACCTTAGGACGGTCCTTACGCAGTCCTAAAGAGGCAGAGTGACGTCGTAGTTCGGATTCGTAGTCACAATCTAAGCATAAAGTTGTTCATTACGACAAGCTATCTCCTTACTATGGTCATACTACGTAATGTATACAATGTAAATAGTATAAGACCATGGTCCTATTTCTTTTGGTAAATTTGTAAAGTTACTCAGTCATTTAAGCTGCTGCTGCCGCTTTGCTTTGAAGGCGAGTTGAGTTAATTGATGAAAAATAATTGCTGCCATTAAGCACAATTTTGATGAGAGTGACCTTAATGAGAGTTAGGTTGTCAGACTCAATTGAAACTTGTATTCTTGCAGGAACACTGGTGGACGCTGAGTGGTACCGAAGGATCCGGGCTGGAATCCCAGAGAAGAACGGATGTTTGTAAGTGTACAGTATCGTTGATACTAGGAGGTACTTAAAATACATAGCGAACCAAAATCCGTTCAAGGTTAGTGATAGGGAAGAGTAATGGGAGTCCCTTGAAATTCAACTCAAGGTGTTTTCCTTCGGAATTCCATTCCAGGGGAATGCTCAGGAAGATGTCTATCGTAAGCGCAACTTTGTAATATAAGCACCCTTATGTGGACTGCATGAGGTGGATTTTCAATATCTTACGTAAGCAGTGACATCCCTCTTGTTTTAAGGTCATCCAAACTGTCATCGAAAATCTTATGAAACTGTGGATTGGTATGAATTATACGCACACCAACAAACAAACAAACACTCTTATTTATATACTAGAAAACCCGGCGGTCATGTGAAATGACCGCTGTTCTAGATATTTTGGTTAAAACTGATATTATAAATTGTAATTAAAATGATTTGTGCAAAGGTGTCTGCTAATTCAAACTGAATTACGCAGGGCAGGCGGCGAGGACGCCCCTTTTGTTTACTGCCCCGCGGGTTTCCACCTTCTACTTGCTTAATTGCTTAAAGTAGAGTGCAATGAAGGAAACCACTGGCGGTACATGTCTTTCTTTGTTCAGTGGTTTCCTTGTGTCGAGAAATCCGTTTTGTGCAGCTTTACCTCCTTTTCTCTCCTTAATTTTTATGTAAAACAGATGATTGCCAATGCAAGCAAACGCCTTCCCCCTGACACGCTCAGTTTGCTTTCAGCCTTAAATTGTTTCAAAAACAGATGATTGCTAAGGCAAACACATGTTCACCTTCCCCCTGACACCCTCAATTTACGTTCAGTTGTAAACCATTTCAAAAACAGATAACTGCTAATGCAAACAAATGTTCACGTTCCCCCTGACACGCTCAATTTGCGTTCAGCTGAAAATTCAGTTTAAAATACAATGTAGGAATAAAATCGAGCAAAATTTTAAACTCTTTACGCGAAAGGATATTTAGTGTAAGAGTTTGGATAAACCTACCTGATGAGATGTACTACGCACAAGTCGTTAGTTGGTTTCGTCTCCTTTAATTTCTCACGTTTGCAAGTTTCTAGGTAATTCATACGTAAATATAGTTAAATGCATAATAAGTAACAATTGTATGAATTAAAAATATTTAAATAGCATGATAATTAATTTAAAATAATGATAACTATTGTGATAAAATTTATTTTACTATTTGAATGCCGTGGCAGCTTCGTCCCATTGGCTATTCAGTTACGCAAGCAACCAATAAACTATCGGCGACAAACTGACACTTAAGCCGCATATAATAAAGATACGGATAATTTTAATGAACTCCATTAGTTAAGTTCACGGTTCATTTAGTAATTAATAATAACTGAAATGAATCTGCGTTTACTGCTTTTAAACGCTTACTTTGTTTATTAATAACGGAATAAATTTTTAATTTAAATCATTTATATCTTAGGCTTTCTTGAACCGATATACACTGCAGCCTGGAAGATTAAAACATTTTAGTTCATTAAATGGTAAAACATTTTCCTTAAACCACTCAAATTCTTTATTAAATTGGAAAGAGAAATAAATGTACTATTACATTTTCTAAATTGGCAAAACATTTCTTTTATATCTCCGAGTTTTCTGATTAAATTTGAAATATAAATATCAGACGCTTTGCAGAGTGACAACACAAGCTTTGGATGATTTCACAGGCAACTGGGAAGCCATAAAATTTTAAATGGAAAAGAATAGTATCACTAATTACCGCGGCAGTATGAAAAGCGGATCCCTTATTATTCGTCTCTACGAAATTAATCACCATCGATTTATGACAAAGCATTTCCTGACAATAGGCAGGCAATTTCATAACTTTAAGCTAAATTCTGAAAGACATCTCAAAGTAGTTGTTAAAAAAATCCCAAACAACACAAACTCGGAACTTATTCAGGAAGAATTAGTCAGCAAACATATTCCAGCTTTAAAAGTTCGACAGCTTACCTCGGTAAGAAATGGCCAATTAGTTAACATCCCTATCTGCCAAGTGGGCCTTAAAAATCCATAGAAGGAAAGAACGTTTATACAGTTAAAACACTCAGAGGACTAGAAGTCGCAATCGAGACTTACCGATCTAAACCAGGGCCCGTGCAGTGCCATAAGTGCCGGAGGTACGAGCATCGGAGGTAGGATCACTGAAACTACAAATCTAGTTTTTTAATGCTTGCAATTTCATGAAACTTACACTTGCCCTCAGAAGAAAGAGGATGGAAAACCAGCAATGTGTGCCTTCTGAGGCAGAGGACATGTATCGTCCTATAAGAATTCCAGTAAGCCTCGAGAAACATCAAAAAGGCTATAGAAGCAGCTAAAAATAAAAGAGAAGCCCAAACTTCAGGGAATCAAAATAAATCTAACTTTAATAATGAAGAATTCCCCTCACTACATAAAAATGGTGAACAAAATCATACGGAAATCAACTCAGCCAGGTTTCAAAAGAAACCACAAGAAGATCCCAAAGATAATGAACTTTCCTATTTGGATGGATCAAAATACACCTTAAAAAAGAAAAGAAAATCTGAAAGGTTTCAGATTTTAAATTACGTCCAAAGGGGCGTTTTTTTAAAACATTTTGCGTGTTATCTTTATTTATTAAATATCATGTTCTTCGAACTTAAACCATAAACTTCACTTCAAGAGAAATATCGCAAAATAATTTTGAATTGAGCATATCTTTAGAATTTCCGATACACAGTCTCAGGCGCTGGAGATAAAATCGTTTTCTCTGTACAACGTTGCCATTGCTCGCTTTGAAAATCCTTGAATTTGTTAATCAAAAATTCGTTAAAGTTTTACAAAATATAAAATCGATAATAAAACAAATTTCAAATTTCAAATTTGGGCTTCAAGATGCCCATATTCTAATTACTTCATTCAAAATTGGATGGCTCTAGGTACCGTTGTTTTATCACAATGCGAGAAATATACATGCATTTATGCAGATTCTTCAGTGTTTAGTTTCTTCAAATATAATACAAGGTGGTAATATAGGTGGCAACAATTTGAAAAGTGAAACGGACATTCAGAGTGTTTCGACGCAAAATCGCAAAACGAAAACGAAAGTCCTTCAGGGACAAAGCCCCTTTGGACTAACAAAGCTAAAGAATTCCTAAATAATTTCAAATCTGCAAAATCCATAATGGATAAGTTATTAGTCGGCATAGCTGCCGTAGATTATTTCTCAAATATAAGCTTAGATTTCTAAACTATGTTTGTCGCAAATTCAAATTAATGTTTCTGCATGCGAACTGCGGTTTGAACTCATCCTTATCTCTATGTAAATACTTGTTCGAACTTGTGATGCTAAACTTCGACTTTGTACATATTTTTGCTTTTATTTCACTTTAGCATTGGCTGCGGTGAAATCCCGCCCACAAGTTCAAGTTTCTCATTTAGCATCAATTAAATATCATCGACTACGAACTTTTAGTATTTTTCCAATGAATTTTGAACTATTATTTAATAGAAAATACTATTAAGCACTGTTTAATCAAGTTATTTAATGAATTTGATTTATTTTTCGTATCAGTACTGCAAATTCAGAACCAGCCAACTAGAATCACTCTTCATGTCATGTCCTCTGCCTTCATTACTTTCATCGCATCGGCTAGAACTTTACATGATTTAAAAATCGAAATTTCATGATGATTAATTTGTATTTTCGCCTCGGTGTGTTGGTGTATTAGTTAATACACCTTATTTCTGATACCAAACAAATATTACTGTGTTATAAATATCAATATACTGGTTAAAACTCTCAGTAGTTGTGTACCAGACTATAAGACATGATGAATAACTTGAAATATTTGAGTGACAACAGAAATCCTTTAAATCGTTGAGAGGTTAATCAAAAGTTCGTTAAACGAAAGTAAAATATATGTATATAAAGATCGCGGACCACGTGATTGTTTGAGAAAGTTTATATAGATACTTACCATCCTCTTGTTTTAAAGGTCAAGTGGGCCAAATTTCATCAAGATCGAAATAAAACTGTAGATTTCTATGAATTATACACAAAAAATGGACACTCTTAGTTATATATATATATATAAATGTGTGTGTTGTTAATGAATTCTACTATGGTCATTTCATGCTTCCAATTAGCAGTTAATAAGAATTTAAATGAATTCGCAATTATTACTTTAAATCGCATAATTTGTGAATAAACAACAGAAAAAATTTGAAAAAAGAAATTTCAACAACATCTTACTCTTTGTTAAACGACAAAACACTGACTCGTGGAAGACAAAAATATTTTATTTCGGGCCACGATAAGCATTTCTTTTAAACTTTACAACAAGTTACTTAAATAACTAAACCATTTAAAACCAATAGACAAGCGTATTAATAATTTAGATTTCTTAATAAGCATCTTTAACATATGTCTTATAGTATAAATTATAATATATCTATCTCATGTAATTTGCTCTGCATGTAATTTATAATTTTTATAAACATTTGAATCATTATTATAATTCTTTCAAATGCTTCTACTGTCATATATTACCTATCTCGATATAAAATAATAGTTTGCGAATATTCTAAGAATTAGATTTTATAATGTTTCCTCAGAAAATGTATATTCATTTAGAAAACATCCCAAACCGGAGGAACTTGGAAATTTGTAAGTGATCCATAACTAAAATGTGTCTTTGTAACAATAACGGCAGAAGAAACAAAATCCAGAGACAGGTTTTTCTCTAATCCCCAGAGAGCGATCCATAATTATATTAATCGAGCCTGAAATTCCCTTTTTTTTGTCCCCTTTACGTGCGTGATAACAGTTGTAATGTTGGAATTGAAAGAATATTCTTTTTTGTACTTTTCTTGAAAGGATAATAAAGGAAAGAAAGCATCAGTATAGTCTTGATGCTATTGTGCAAATCTAAACAGGACCTCTGCCGTTGCAAAAACACAGCAGGATTCGGTATTAAAGGTATTTTCTCCCTCCTTCCAGCATGCCTTTGTGGTGCGTGGTATGGATACGTGGTACACTCGGCGTGTATTCGAGAGGTCCGGGCTTGAGTCTCGGTGAGACCATTGCTCGTTTTACATGTTTCCATCCTAATATATATATATATATATATATATATAAAGTATGATTTCCTCAAAGTTTATGAAGCAAGTTAATTTGATAGCTGCGCTTGATGTCATTCATGTAGTGTGTTTAATATTTTGCATTTCACTCCATATATTTTTATAGGGTTTTTTGCATGTTACTTTCAGATTTTGCACTTACTGAATGCAAAATTTATATATTAAAAAATTATTAATTTTTAAATATATTAAATGATTTTATGGTACTTTTCTCTCCTAGTCATTTTATGCTAATTTTTCTCATTACGTGGTATGTCATAATATCAACAAATAATTAATTATCAGTTTTATTAATAAACTTGATCAAGAAGTTTTATTTGAATCAATGATCTTGACTTTATATTTAAATCAATGAGATCTGGATTTTAATGATAAGTTGCCGGTGCATATTTGGCCATCGATCTCTTGATCATGACTGACTACCTTTAAAATATCATCGACTCCCAGGGGTCGATACAGACCCACTGGGGAACCTTGAAATAGATAAACGTAATAACCTAGATCCTGAGTGCTGGTTTAGGTGGTAAAGTATAAATACGTAAGTTTTAGAGTTATCTTTTTTAAATAAAAAAATATGATTCTTAAAAAAACACAGATGTGAACGCTCATGTCTTCCTTGAACGGCCTATTATTTTTGTTGCATTTCATTTAGTTTTATTTCCTCGAATTTCCTTAGAGATATATTTTTCATTCAATCAATTCAAATCTCCCCTCGAAGCTACGAAAAATACATAAATCTTAAAATATCTTCATTGAAAATTGCAAAATACAGAAAATCGTAGAATACCAAATACACTTAAAAGCAGTTAAACCAATTTCTATAATTACAATTAGAGGAGTTTCGAGGTAAAAACAAGCAATTCGGCCAGTGGGCAGGTAGGTTTGTTTATCGGTGAACAAAACTGAAAGTTTACATTTGGTGACACTCGGCCAAAAAGACATTGAAGCTCGTTCAGAAACTGACTGAAATCGCTGTTCTTCTAAGAATTTCAAATGTAAAACAATGGCAGCTTCGTTAGAATTAGTAGCATTTTAAAAACTTTTAAATTCTCGATAATTCTACAACTACTGCATGCAGATTAACTAAAGGCATGAAAATCTTAACCGGAACATAAGAAAAACATAATTCGATGAATTTTAAAGGAAAAAATGCACAGGTTACCAGCATATGGGAATTAAAAAACTGAGCTCACTCAACCGGGTATGTTTGGTGCAGGCGAAAGCAACCAAAAAGGGAGTTGCACAACTACATAGCAGTCCCATATACAAACTTTCAACGGTCTAGGTTACTCGTTTTTAATTTATGCGAGAAACACACATATGTACATGAGTACGTATCTACAAACGTCACGAAAAAAAAAATCTCTTCTGAATTCATTTTAAATCCATTTCATAATCCGGTTTGGGAAAAAGTGTCCTTTATTCTGTCCGTACGTACAGATGCCGCGCAAGAACATTATTCAAATCGATTCGTGAACGGTCCAGATGGATATTTTCTTTGAAATTTGATACCCGAAATTTTTCTCGATTACAATACTTCCTTTTCTTTTGTACAAGGAAGTAAAACGTTGTTATATTTGATGGAATAAAATATTATGCGAAAAGGGACAAATGTCATCGGTGACAATCTGCCCATGAGAAGTTCTTGAAATTGTGAATCCATATACTGAAAAGTAGGCTTATACTGAATATACTGAAAAGTATTCAAAAACTGCGAAGTTTTTGAAAAGCTTTATTTTCGACCATCATATTTTGTAACACGGTGTTTTAGAACTGGCATGTTTTCTCTTTGCTTTATCTTCTCCCACGATGTTTTGTACCACGCTTTCGCCTTGCGTTGCTTTCTCCGCGATGTTTTCGGTTGTAACCGAAAAGTATATAAATATCTTTCACGTGTGTTGTACATTGTTTAATTTGTGAATTTTCTATAATTCGTTATTGCAGTTATATCTTGAACAACTTTTCTAATACATATCTACTTCACAATCTAATGTGGAATTGGTTATTCAATATTTTGATTAATCCATAATCGTAAGATATGTATCGAATTCTCAATGTAAATTTATACAAAACCTGCAACTTTGAAACACATAGAACTCTAGTACTGAATTCCCATCGGACCATTTTAAAGGAGCGGTGTTTTCTTTTTCCTTACCATGCACCTCCTTAGTGTAAATGAAAAGTACGTTCGGCAAGCAACTGAAGAATCCGGAAATTGATTTTTCATATTTCCTGCTACGGAAAAAATTCTAAATGACTGTACAACCTGCCCCCGAATTAAAATGTTCTAGACGATAATTCTTCACCATCAGGTGTTAGCAACTGTGTCCTTTCCTCCCTATTTGCCCTTTATGTGGAAGTGAATGCAAGAAATTTGCTCCTTCATACCACGTGCCTTCATGGTCTTATTGGAAAGTATCAAATCAATCAAATCCCGATCATTAATTTTCCATGTTTCTTGCTTTGACACAGGCTCTAAATGTTTTTGCTACTTGCGTCCGGATTAAAATGTGTCAGACAATTCTTCACCACCAGTATTTGGCGAACGGGTTCTTACGCTAAAGTTACCCTTTATGTGGAAGTGAATGCAAGGAATTTTCTCCTTTTTTACAGCTTGCCTTGATTACATAACTAGAAAGCACATATGGCTAGCGGTCAAAAAGTCTGGATACCGAATCCCGTCGATGGTTTTTCCTGTTCCTGCTTCGAGATGAGCGAAACCGTTCTTTTAGGCTTGTAAACTCGAACCGTGCTATCACACAACTGAATCGGTATCTTTTTATGACTCGCCACTTACTAATAATAAACTTGATGAAAAAGATCGGGAACGAGTAGTGAATCAAAAGCAGTTAGCATGTGAGGATTTATTTATTTATTTTGGCTAACAGTTAATTTTTAGTTAAAGCAACTTCCCTTTTATTCTTGTTTTAACGCACGCTTTTCCTGCCAGGATGCTAATCAAACAGCACGCGTGTATCCAAGTTAAGGTAGAAAGAAGTGCTATTTAAGCAAAGTGTTTGGAAGGCGCTTTCAGAATATGTTATGCTTGCTTAAAATCCACGTTGTTACTCTGACTTGCAACTTACTTTAACTAGTGATCTGATTCTGTGGCGCTGAGTGCCTCTAGCCATAAGGCTTGTTACCGCCGGCTTCTACAAGTCAGAACCCTTCCTGCGCGTTAATTTATCCAGTGAGGCGTTAGGCTAGTTTAATTATATTTTATTTTAAGCTCAGCATTATTTGTTTGAGTTAAGCCAGAGTGTTGGCTTTATGTAAACCCCAGTGGGTTCTTCTGTTCAACTATATGTGGTTGAATAATGGGTCTTTTACACCCTTCTTCTGACGTTTGTCTTATCTCAAGACCTGGGGATAATTCCTTATATAGTCTTCAAAATCTCGTTAGTTTATGTTACCTTAAAGAACGAGATTCTATAAGCGAAGATGGAGAGAAGAACGTAAAAAAAATTGAATGAGTAGTGGGATCGAACGAATCAGGACGCTGATACCCTAAACTGATTTCTTTCATCTGTAGTTTTAAAGATTCAATAAAATCTCATTTCTACCTAGAATTAAAAATAAAATTCTTTAATAAAATAATTCTAAATGTTTTGAAGTGATAAAAATTGAACTCACTTTTAAAATAGGAGGATAAACTTTCTTCTGCCCTAAAATGGTAATCGAACTTTCCTGGCATGCTTCCAACAACAGCTCTCAGAGGGATGAACTCTAAATGAGCTTCGTTTTTTTTTCGCAAATCAGACTTCTCTCAGTAAAGAGAACGGAAAAAATAGATCTCTGTTCCTGGCACATTTCCAACAAAGGTTTTCCGTGAAATATGAAAGAGCTACCACTTTGTTCTGTGGCATCAGTGTTCATTCGCTCAGTAACGTGACAGTTAAATTCTTTAAAGCAGTTTCGGAGCTAATCGTCCAACTCTATTTCTACTTCAAAATAAACTGAAAAAGTCTATAAACTATATTTCAACTGCCTACCTAACGTTTCTTCAAGTGGAATTATTTCTTAATGGCAGGCAAGTTATCGTTCCGCCTACGATCCACTTGTATACAAACTCAGATTTAAAATTCAATAAGATTTTATTTATCCACTCCGAGTAGATAATAATTAGTACTAGAAAATACAGCTAAACTGGTCGAATACTTCTTGAAAATTAAGTATTTTAGCTTTAACACTTAAACAACTTGCCCTTGAATATTACATTTACTACTGTATTATATTTCTCAACCAAGACATTAGCTGATATTTCTTGGCTATAAAAACACTATAAAGACACTTGCCAACTTGGGGAAGGAAACGGAAACCGCTACGACCTTGCATAATTACCACCTCTTGCAGTTACAGTTAACTTAAAGAATTTTTAAACTCTCTTTTACGTGTTCTTAGCTTGCACAGGTTTCTCATCCGAGTGATTATATTTAATGTGAATTAAAGCGATGATAGCACAGTATTTAAAGTAATGTTAACTGCTTATTGGCTCACCAGCGGCCGAGCGGTAAAAGTCGCTGAACTATGGTAGTTTGATACGAATTTCGAATTCAAGCTAACAGGTTGGCTTCATTCTCGTTTTCGTGGTTTAACCCATGTTTAACGTGTATATAAGCTACTTTCCCTGAGAACACTCTCCCCGAATGCCTCCCTCCCATTAGGCAGATAGCCCTCGAGTGTTTTGCCATAAAGATAATCAGATAAACGATTTATTACAGAAGCAGAGGTTTTTTACGGTATATACTGCGCATTATTCAGTCCCTGAATTTTTCATAGCTCCTTATTATAATTCTAGTTTAAGTAATAGACTTCATTCAAGAGGCCAATATAGGCTAAAAATTTTAATTGGTTTTATTTCATAATTTTAAAAGCTTTATTCTTAGCTTTCAAAGAGAACTTTTCTTTTCTTAATATGTTGTTGATTAGAAGTGGAAATATATTAATTTTTCTGAGAAACTATAAACCGGAAGAAATTCTCCAATACGCCGGAAGGCGAAGTTTGAAGGGCAAATCAAAGGTTCGTTTTTTTCCACCTTTTTCTACGCTGTTTCTGAACTAAATAATTTTCAGCGTTTCAATATGTTTGGATAATCTGCAAAATGTTTTCATTATGTATTTTCTCATTTTCCTTTGGTAACAACGTATCGAACTTACTGTTTTGTTTACATCCATCAATCGATCATTCTGTTTTGTGCGCTTGTTTGGTTAACCTTCGTTTTATGCCATTACGTTTGATGGCAACAATGGTAACCCTAACCATTCAACACAGAATCGCTTGACATTCTGCACACAGATTTTGTACAACATTATGCATGCTGTGAATTAGAAACTAAAAAAATAACTCTGTAAACAATAAATTATATATTTTTTTCTTCAGTAGCATATGTATTTTTTAAAACTTTTGATTGTTGACTAAGAAATAAAGGACTCATGTATTGCTAGTGAATCAATATTTTACAGTTATTCTAATTCAACTATAAGTTTATGAATATTGTATGTATAACATGAAATAAAAATATATTTATGAATAATGGCTGATGTTTTGTTTTCGACTTAAAATTTTTAGACTTTTGTAGTAACTTCTCAAAATAATTAATTTTTGCTCCATTTATATTTGAGTATAAGTCATCAGAAAAAAAACGTAAATTAAGAAATATAAAAACCATTTTAGAACTCGCCCTTCGAACAAAATTGGTTATTTTTTATGTTTCTTATGCCTTTTAAGGTAAACGCTATTCCAAGTAAAATTAGTGTTACTGAAAATATCGCTATTGAGCTGTGGGGTTCCACCCTTTTATTTAACAGTTAAATGTGGGCAACCTCTTATACAGATAAGCGAATAATAGCTTGAGTGCGTGAACAGAAACGTAAGACTCAAGAAGGGTTAATTATCCTTTATTTCTCTAAATACGATTTGACACAATCGGCTCCTATCTCAGAGTGTACAGCAAAGCCTCCACTTGAGCTTGAACTCAAAGTGATAAGAACTAAATCTTAACTAATGCTTAGCTAAAAAGATATAGCCGAAGCTGTCAAGATTCTAAGTAGTTGGCCCGTAAATCTCAATGAAGTAGGGGAAGCTATCAAGGGCCTAAAGTACGGCCGAGCGTGGTAATAGTTTAGAGAGAGACGTAGCCCAAAAGGCAAACGCTCGCTAGTCAGAAACTCAAGCTCTTTAGCGAAGTCAGCGAAACTTCGACTTAAATAATACTCTTACTTATTTGCATTAAAGGAGATTCTGAAAACACATTCTGGTAGGAAATTGTAAGCTAAAAATAGAAAGGATAGGAAAGAAGCTTTAACTAAAGATAACTGTTAGAAACCTAGGATAAACCTTATGGAACACCTTGCATATAATTGTATTCTATAAGCATTTTCTAGCACAAAAAATGCTTGCTTAGTTAATTCTAACTTTTATACTGGTGTATTTGAACACAAATCTGGTGATAATAATCACTTGAAACTTGGTTTCAGATTTTACATGAATAACAGCTTTTTTAAGAAAATATTTCAAAACTTCTGCTGTACGTCACATCCTTACGTAACGGTATATCACAAGTATTTTAGTGTCAAAAATACAACGTGTAACTACACACTAATACATTTTACATTTAATATTCATGAGAGAAATATGAAGAGTTTTCCAAATCTGCATAATTTTTTGGACCCCTGCGTTACTTTAAATTCAAATTTGATTTCCTTCGTGATGACAGAAATCAAAGTTCGTCTGCATTTTATATCAAAGTGTAGAAGTTCGAATAAAAATAAGAGCCTGATCGCGTGAATTTTTATGACATATTTCCATGAATTTAATCGTAAGAATTTCGTTTTTTTCGGCGCTGTATCGAATGTATTTTATATTATATTTTAAAGTAATTATGTATGACTGAAAATGAAAATTTCAAGCATTATTAAACCTGGATGAAAAATAATGATAATAGGAATTAAATATGCATGGAATACATTGTAATATAAAAAGATATGTATAATACGGAAGATCTGCAGTAATAATACACAATATTATAAAAGTAAAATCATTTGTGATGTATTAAAATTAACACAAGTTTTAAAGACAGAACTTTCAATATTATTATGAGACGTTAATTATTTTTTAAGAAACTTAAACAGATTTTTAATCCAATGTATATTTTCCTTTAAAATTGGACAAAATTCTGTCAAGGCGTCAATTAAATTAATTTGGATACGATTATATTAATAATTTAAGTATGCTAAATATGGAAAAAAATTCTGTATTCGTTAATTACATAATCATTAACAGGACAAAAGTCTGTTAATGGGTCAATTAAATCAGAATCAGGTAAAGAAAAATATTACATACCCCAAGAGCAATTAACATAAGGTTTGCTTTCCTGCATGCAAAATATTATTTGCCAAAACTTTAATACGCTTTCGATTTTTCATAATACTGTCTCGTATTTTACATTGAAAAAATAAAGAATTCACATTTTACTTAGACAGCCGGATATAATTAGGATAAACAAAAATAATCTTCTCAAGTCTCTGCAATTTAACATTCGAAATACGAAATTTCAATCAATCAGACTGAACATAAACGTAAATATATTCGAATTTAAGAAATATATTGTTCTTTAAAAATATAATATTATTTTTCTTCTAGCAAATATTTTAATTTATTTTGCAATATAATATAAATCTTTAAGTTCTCTGAAATGCATCTTCAGTATCTGTTTTCTAAAAATAATTCCAAAAATACTGTATAATTTTTAAATATGCATACATTTTTAAGCCATTAATTAAACGCTTTCCGTGACAGCTACAATTTTCTAGTCCAAAACAATGCAAGCTTTAAGAATTTAAATGTACTAAGTGCTCAAATAAATATGTATTAAATACACAAAAACCTCTTAAATTTATTACTAAATTTTTAAGATGCGTCAATATAACAACTTTTCATCTTTTCCTCGTATTTCACTCCACGACCTTTAAGAAACACATTTCGAAAAATAATACAAAAAATCGCATTTTCCGGCGATAAAAATATAGACACTGGAAACTGAGAATGTTTAGAAATGTCTAAAAATTTGTTCGATCCAATTCAGAGTGGAACACTAAATTCTTAGAATGTATGAGTGTTTCAAAGCACATGGTTTTAATATCTTAATTTTTTCCATTTCCTCGCATGTATGGCATACAAATACATGCATGCTCTCCAGTTTTCCATTTCTCCTCTAGGAGCGAAAGGAAGAATTACAGCTCAGGATTTTCAATTCAACCGTCAGATATAAAGAACAGAACATGGCTATGAGCTAGAAGTTCAATGGAACCTCGTATCACGAACGTGTCACTTCATGAACAATTTGGTTCATTATTATCTGAGGTAAAATCGATTTGGAAGACGAACTTCGTCTCCCGCTATGACGATTGAGGTAAGCATGATTTTTAAGAATGATTTTATGTAACCCTATGCCACATTATTAACGCATTGGGACTTCTTGAAAAATAATTTTAATATTAATCATTTCTTTAGCCTCATTACAAAGCCCGTGGCACAAGCAACTTAGATGATCATGACTTTGGCCTGGAAGAAATTACGATCATATTCGTTTACAGGAAGATGTAACGATCACGTAAACCTTAATTACTTCTTTGTACGAAGTAAAAAGGAAGTATTGTAATCGCAAAAAATTTCAGGCATCATATTGGAATGAAAATATCCATTTTGACCGCTATCGAATGCACTTTAAAGCTTTTTTTTGCGTGGCTGCTGTACGTGAAAACAGAATAAATAAATCTTTTACCCCAAAAAATTATAAAACTAATTTAAAATAGATTCTGAAGAGACTTTTTTGTGACGTCTGTGCGTATGTACTATGTATGTATGCATCTCGCATAACTCAAAAAGGAGTAGCCTCAGAAAGTTGCAATTTTGTATATAGGACTGCTATAGCATGTAAATGTGCAACTCCCGTTTTGGTTTCAATCAGCAGCAACAAAAGTATACATATATATATATATATATATATATACCCAGTTTGTTACTCGACTCAGTGAACTCAGGTTTTTTATTCTTGTATGCTGGTAAATTGCGCATTTTTTGCTTTAAAAATGATTGAATTGTGTTGTTCTTAACTTCCGGTTAAGGTTTTTATGTCTTTAGTTAAGCTGCATGTTATAGTTGTAAAATTATCAACAGAATAGTCGACTTGTTGCTAATCTAGGGAAACTAAGCATCGCAACAACAGAGATAAAGCCTCTTTTGTTATTGGCAATTAAATCATGCTTAACCCATTCTGGAATTTATCCGAGGAAACACAAGTAAGTCTTTAAGATTTACTTCGTAAGTTTTAATATAGATATTTTGAGTTTTTATGTATTTTTGCCTTTTCGTGAAATGAGAACTGAATTATATGAATGAGAAATACTGGACCGTCTGTGAAAAATTGTTTCTTTTTTTGTTTGTTTAGTTTCTTTTATACATCGTTTTAGATTTATTATAATATTTGAATAGAACGTGTGGCAACAATTAGATAATTCTTCAGATGATATACATACTTTTTTTTGCATTCTAAGTTATAAAATGAATACGATGTAACGCTGTTAAGTGAACCTAGCGTCAGAGTTTCGCTATGGTAAACAAATATAGCGTTTCTTAAAGAGTGAACTTATTCTATTGTGGTTTGTGGGTTGTCTGCGAGTAGATTTAATTTGATCTAGTAAGTTTAAATGAAATGCAGGAAAAAGTGCGTATAATTTAATTTTCCGTACAAGGTAGTCATGTGCTGTACACATCAGATTTGTTTTAATCTGTGATATTGCCTTTCTAAGCAAAATCATGGCTAGGAAGTTAACAATAAAGACGACAAAACTTATTAGAAGACCATAAAAATGAGCTCAACAAGATATAATAACTATAACAATTTCAAAACAGCAACAAGAGGCGACTCTGGAAGAAATGGTTTTAGAGAAAGAGGAAGGAAGAAATATTTTTCTCGTTTTCTGATCCTCAAACAATTTGTAAAATGCGTCCAAATGCAAAGTTTGCAAATAAGGATATTATTCTGTAAAATAGGTAACAAGCTACAGCATAAGCAGTTTCAATTAGAATAGCATATCTCACTTTAAAAACAGTTTCAAACGCAGGCAACATCAAATGGCCTTCTAAGAATGTTTAGTTAGACAGAAGCCTAGCGATTCTGAAGCGAAAACGTGTGGTATTTAAAGACAAAGAAACAATGGAAAAGGAAGCCGCCTAAAGAGGATTATCTGATGTTTCAATGGAAGGAAATTTCACATCTAAACATTTTCCATGTATACCGTCTTTTTCGTAAACTCTTTACAGGCACAGTAAAATTCAATCAAGTGTCCACTTATTTTATGAGTTTAATATTACATTTATCTTTCTTGATATTTAATTATTGTCCTCGGTTTTGGGTTCCAATCTTGTCCACAAAATGCTATTATAGGGTTTAATTAAACAATCACCTGTGGTACAGGAACGAATTAATTTGATTTACATTAATTTCTATGAGGAAAATTGTTTCGGCTAACGAACATTTCGGTTAACGATTTGACGAACCACCTGCAGGAAAGAATTAAGTTCATAAACTGAGGTTTCATTGTACATTTTTGTGCGTACCTATGTACATACCTTTGTACGTACCTTTGTACGTTTTAGACGTACCCATACATTTTTGTCCTTACCTATGATCAAGAGTAGGAATTTCAGAGTGCGAGATCTATATTTAAAAAAGAAATTGCTCTGCTAAAACACGAAGAAGATCGTGAATTCTTCGAGCACTCTTTTCATGCCTATAAAAACATTTTAATTTCCAAAAATTAATAATGTCTTGTCATTTACTTCAAAATCCTTTCAATATTGGAGTTAGAAACCAATATTCTAACTATTTCATTGATAAACTAATCATTACATCATAAAAGCGCAATAAGGAACACGGGACGACTATTTCTTCAAGTATTATTTTTATATATCTAGGAAATCTTTTAATTTTCGGAATTAAATAATTTCCTACCATTTACTTCGAGCTACTTTTATTATTGAACTTAAGACAAAACTACGTGAATCTTACTTTTTTACAAAATATAAATTGTTTTATTTGTCACACACACACACATTTTTATTCATTATGCAGCATATAGAAATACACAATTCATTACTGGCAATAAAATAATTCTCAGTACAACTGAGATTGGACATCGGTTAGAAAGGAAATGCAAATGTTTCAGAATGTTATTGGAAAATTTCCATAAGGAATAGGACAAGAAAATATTTCAGTAATTTTATTAAATAATTCTATAAAATTTACAATAATTATATAAATGACGTCATAAAAAATCTACAGTCACTTACACATTATTTAGAAATATATTCCTGGTATTCACCAGAATGAATAAAAAATCAACAGCTCTGAAACTTCTTTCGTAGTCGTTCAATATATTAAATATCAAGACCCGAATATCATCATGTAATTAAAGTTTTTACTACTATTACTTTATTTTTATTTTCAGCCATTAAGTTGTACTATAATGATGCTATTGTTAAGAGAAAGAAAATAAATCTTGCTTAGAAAGGTGATCGTTTGTCATGTTCAGAGAGAGTAAAGACGGCATTTTATTCTTTATTGAAAACTAAATTTAAATACTATTACAGCAATAATCCTATTAATATACATGTTATAAATTCTACTAGCTCATTTATTCTCAGTTCCATGACAACAAGAAGTTCATCTATAAATCATCATTCATCTATAAACATTTTCTTTGTGTAAGACACCGTTAATTAGTTTATAATTAAAACAGACTCTATGTAAAAAAGTAGCAAAACATAATTTAAGGTGTTCCTATTCTTTAACAATAATGCTCTCGAAATTAAAATTCGTAAATAAATAATTAATCACCTCTTTAAGGAATTTAAAGACCGGTTAAAGTGTAGGTATTTTAAAAATTTCTCTATCATGGCATTAATACGTGTTTTTCTTATGCATCGGTATTGCAGAATTTTAAATCATTTAAATTCATTTTTATTAACAACAAGTTAACCAGTTTAACAGTCAGAAATGTAAGGCTAGGTTCACTTCTTCCTGCTCTACTAAGAAATGATAATTTTCTATTTTGATAATTTTTAAAAAATTTCCCAGATACCTGTAATGATACCTGTAAATATGTTTTTACTGCTGATAAATTTATGTTGCAGAAATGCAAACTATACAGGCTGAGTCTTCCACTTCGAACTTTGTACTCGAAATGCAAGTATTACTTAGGAAAATTATAACGCTCTGAAGTGCCAGAACTTGAAAACTATATGTTTTTGAATTAAGTAGAAAAAGAAATCATTAGTGTTTTATGTGAGGTTAAAATTGTTAATGGTAAAAAGTGAAAATCAATTAAAATTTGCATGCTTATTTAAATATTCAGAAATTCAGTTATATTTTTTACAATGAGAGAAATTCTACCCAAATTCTTGATGGATTCTAACCCAGATTTAATCAATTTAAAAAAACGGAAAATAAAGCAAGAGTCAAATATAAAAATAGAAAAAATATTTCGCAGAACTTTTCTACTGTATAAAATTTTCAGAAGGCTTAAAAAGCTGTATAAAATTCTCAGAAAACGTAAAGAGCTGTATAAAATTCTCAGTAATTCTCAACTGAGTAAATAATTCAATGCAAAGCAAAATTACTAGCTTTTTAAATAGTTCATTAGCAAGATAAATTTATTGTTGTGCTTTTTTGAAAGCAGTTGCTGTATTCCAGGAAAATTCTGTTTTATTTTCGCAATAAAATTTTGTTTTCTATTGCATACAGGATTTCTACTTTCGCAATTTTTCTTTTATTTTTAACAAATCGTTCCTCTTTTACGTTGCCTACACACTAAAAATGGCTCATTTTGTCTCAAATTATATTAGCGAATTCGATGTTTCTAAAATATGATTCGTCTCACTTGTTCGAAAGTAATATCAAAACAAGCCCACGAAATTCATAGTGGCAAGGTGATAGTACGATTTCCCTCAGTTTCGACACCCAATTTTGAAGGAAAGCATCCTGGGGGGGAACAGGTCCAAAGATCTCCCACCCCTCTCTCCTTCCGCCAAACCATATGAGTTTCCCTACCGCAAACTTCTTGAGAGGACATTCGGCTCGCCGCATATTTAGAGTGCCCCCATGACGCACAGACGATATACATTTACAAACATCCATGCTCTCTCCGTAATTCGAAGTCGGGCCACTCGGTATCGCTGTAGGCTCCTGTAGCCCCTATATCATCCGGGTGATTCATTTTAATTTTCCGAATGCTATTAAAAAACTGCAATGACATTATAAATTTGAATTTTAACTTGTACCACACCTGAAAATATGACTTTATTATTTTTATGTCTCAGTGCTGTTTCTAAATTCAAAATTTTAAATTCCAAGAGGACGACCCGCTCATTTTATGTGTTAAAATATTAATGACTAAAATAAATAAAGCATTGGTATTTTGTAAATTATATATTTCCAATTCTGCATTCATTAATGCGAAATAATGCGAAATTTATAAAAAAAGGATATTTTAAAAATTAAGTTTATGATAACAACTACACACAGTTTTAAATACACTTAACATATAATTTTTTCTTTTGCGTTGTAAGATATTTGTACTTCTGAAGGTTTGGAGGTTCTTCGATGAATTATCAGTGCAGTTTAGTTTATAATCGAAACGTTTTGTGCAAGGTCTTTAACACACAATATAATTATAAAATTCTTGAAGTAATGATATGCAATCAGAGAGAGAAATGAAGAAAAAAAAACGTTAGAATTAGGGAGAGCTAATTTCGCTGAAAACTCATAAATACGAAGAAAATAAGGTAATTGCCTTGGTATATATATATATATTATAATATGCAGACATATGTTTCGGTATTGATCTGAAGTCTTACATAGAAAGAAAACTGCATTTCAATTGCTTAATAGTTTTAGTATTAAGGAAATATAAAACTAAAACGTTATAAATGAAATTACATGCTTTCATTGTAGGCAGTAAAATATCAAGGGAAGAAATATATATTTGTGATATCATAGTTAATCAGAAGACGCATTTTAATCAAACTAAATTTCAGAGAGAAATAAAAAACTAAACAATAGATAAGTTTCCGTTAAAGTTCATTCTTTTTGTTAGCAAATTATTTGAAATACCAACAGTTTAGAGAGCATTTATTATCTGCATAACATGAAAAACACGAGCTCTCTCAGCCAATGGGATTCCTCCTGGTAGGACAATTTCTTCGCTTCAGTGGAGGGGATGTAGTTAGCCTTTTTTTTAGCTGCTATATAAACTGATAAGCATTCAGTTTTATTTAACGAATATAAAAAAGTAGTTTTATTTAAATTTTGGTATTTATCAATACTTTTTACATTTTTTATTATTTAATTAATAAAACACGTATATATATATATATATATATAAACACTTTTATTATTTAATTTATAAAACACGTTAACAAAATATAAATTTAAATAAATGTGCATATATATGTATATATATATGTATATGCCAATTCCTTTTATCCATATATATTTGTGTGTGTGTGTGTGTGTGTGTGCGTGCGTGCGTGTAAGATATAATAAAATACGATGACTACAATAAGAAAAATTATCTATTTTAAATTTGATGTTCTCCCCCTATTCTTCTTTTCTTCCAAGAGCGAGATCTTTCCAAATTACATAATGCTGTTTGCAAAGAGAACTAAAACCTAAACTTAACCAATCGCAGCTTACCTGTACACGTGCACTGCATAGTATAAATGCTATTTGGCGAGAAATAACGTCACTTGTTTTCTTAACTTCTCCTGCTCCGTAAAACCTCTGTGCTGCTGTGTTTACTTGTCTCAGATGACGTCATACTTGTAACCTGTATACATAAAAATTAACGTAATTAACTGTGATTGAAAAATATCTTGTTTACAAAAATGATCTGATGTAAATTATCGTGAAATAAAATTATGTTTTCAAACGGCCATGTCTGGAAGTTTTTTGGTTTATGCATCCATCTTTGTCTCACTACGCAGTTAAGCCTGTCCAACGCAAATCTGTTGCAACTTTCTATCTCCAAGTCATTGCGTGAGTATAGTTTCCAAATGGTTTAAATGCTCACAGAACCGATGATAGCCTGATGAAATTTATTTTCGTAAAAGAAATACTTTAGAGTTCTAGAACTTTATACAAAAGTATTCGTACAGCTCTACTTAATACGACAGAGCAGAATCACCACTCAAAGGTACCAAGGACGTTAAACAGAATGCAATGAAAAGCGCAAAGGAAGAGGTAAGTTCGCACGGAGATCTACCCTTGAACTAATAACTGGGAGCTGGTGCTCTGCCCGGTCTTGGATAGTTGCCTCTCCGTCTTCGATAAATCTGTAGTACCTTCTATTTCTTGAAATTACTGAAATGTATATACTTTAGAAATCGCGTAAGAGACCGCAAGCTGTTACAATTATATATAAGAATCAATTACAGTACCAATAGCAATTATAACAGGAGTCGAAACCAAATACCGCCAAATGGTTGTCAAGATTGGCGAGTTTTGAGATTTCTCCCCAAGTTTGGCTTGGCTCTAAAACCATTGCCAGCTTGGTGATATCTCGCCAGTGCAGCGAGATTACTTCATGTTACAACCATTTACTTCAATGTTAAACAGACTTACCCTCATAACATTATTTTTCTGGCAGAACTTCGTTTTTTAAGTATTTCGTGTTAATTATGCAAAAGATACCATATTTTCACATAGAATTTTACTAAACTTATTTACATATTGTTGCGTGTGTACGGGTGGGTTCGTAAGGGACTGAATGCACAAGTCGAAAAAAAAGTTAATAAAATTTATTCCTTTCACAAGAAATAAAACAAAATGCTGAAATATTTCCTCAGAGATATTCATACAATATCACAATATTTCAAACGTTAAACATAACGCAATTCAAAGCAGAGAAACTAGTTCAATCTCACAGCGAATTCGCTACAATCAATAACAGCATTAAGTAAACAAACAGTTCGCTTAAAACAACAGCAACTGAGGTGAGGTGTTTTAATTCGGTTTTTATAAGCTTTTTAGTTATTCAGGAGAAGATTCTGGTAAAATCTCTATATATCTAAATTTTTCTGGATGGCAACAGCAATTACGAGATATTTATTTATTAAATATTAAATGCACGCTTCCTTCTATTTTTACTTTTCCGACGTAGCTCCAAAAAAATCGTCTGCGTTGAACGGGAAAATAAAACAATTTTAATTACAATTCTAAATAAATAGCTAAATAAATGAGAAATCCCTAATAATACCTTCAAAATTCCTAACAATATTTTTTCGTGTTTGGGAAAGTAGGAAGAAATTATGTTCTAGCAATGGTTAAACATATGCATGGGGTAACAAAGTTTGAGGATCACTTGTATAGAGACAAGACTTAAGTATTCTGACGCAGCTCCTTTAGATTTATTTCAAGCCATTAGATTACATTATTGTTCCTTTATATATAGGTTATTTCAGTGTTGGTTAAACAACAGAAAATCGCAACATATTAGCTTAAGTTCAACGCAAATTAATTGTACATTTCAGTCGAAATTTCCTAAAATAGTATATTTTTGTACTCATTTGAAATACATTATCTAAATATAAAAGAAAAGTAATCTATAATATTTTAGGGTCTATTAAATCAGACAGCCACTTCAAAGTTTCACTGATGTTCCAATCCCCCTCCACACACACATATATGAGCTTTTTATTATTTTAATATAAAAATGATGTTAGTCCGGAATGGAATGTTAGTCTCGAAATGGCGTTCTGCATCGGCTCACGATAAACTGCGTATCACCTTTTAAACTGTTGCCACCAAATATCATCGCCCTGTATAATATTTAAAGAAATTAAAAATTGAAGAATTTGAATGAATGTATGTATGTTTCTTGCATTGTGAAAACGCAACGGTACCTAGAGCCATCAAATTTTGAATAACGTAGTCTTCCACCTGAACACAGGCACCTAGAAGCCCGAATTTTGAATTTCCAATTCCTTTTGTTATCTATTTCGTATTTTGTAAAACTTTAACGAATTCTTGATGAACTAACTCGATGATTTCAAAGCGAGGAGTGGCAACACTGTACAAAAGAATCACTTTCATCTCCAGCGTGCGAGGCTGTCTGTCGGAAATTCCAAAGATATGCTGCTTTTAAATAGTTTGCGATTTTGCTGATGAATCGAATTTTTTATGGAGTAACGTGATATTTAATAAATAAAGTAAATTAAAAAAATGTTAATAATAAAAAGGCAAAAAACATTTGTACAATCATAGCAAGCAAGCTAAACATTGTTATGATGAACTAAGAAAAGACTGAAAAAAAAACAGAAAAATGTATGCCAACCCTTAACGCTGTATCGGGAATTTTAAACGTATACTGCTATGCTGCTTTTAAAATTTTTGTGATTTTGCTGTTGAATTGTAAATGACTGTCAGTTTGTGATTTTGCTGTTGAATTGTAAAGTGCGGAGGAAATGGTGCTTAATAATAAAGCTAAAAAGACAAAAAAAATGGTTTAGTAAAAGTGAATGTAACAGCAGAATCGAAGACACTGTACAAAACTACAAGCTCAGCGAGAGCATGAAAAACCTTAACAAACCCTTTTGGCCTGCCGTTAAAATCTGAATCTTTCCAGATATGTTAAGGGCCTAGTTCCTATCACCCATTAAGGTAGATGAATATCGTTTGTGTGTGTCATGGAATTCTTTTCGAACAATGCACATAAATTGTAAAAGCAGCTGACTTTTGAGAGCAGGAAATATGAAAAATCTAAGCCTTCCTGGGAATCATATCACTAATATTCTAAGAGTTAGTCGTACATACTAACCAGGTATGCCGCAAGAGAACGCAGTTAACATTTAGGACTCAAATTTTACGTCAGTGTGTAAGGTTTTAGTTAAACTAACCAAGTTTTATTTTAATTTAAATCTGTCTATGTCCTACCTGCTTCAACTTCCCGTCAGAAGAAGCGCGCGGTTTCAGCTTATACTAATTTCGAAGTACGGCCGAGTACTATTTAAGCCAGAGGTAGAAACCTCTTATTGTGAGAGAGCTTTAGTCTCAAATCACGGTCAGTCTGCTCGACGTTCGTCTGACCAGCTAGCAGTTTAAATTTATAAGCCATAGTGCTTACTACGTGATTGCACTGTAAAACAATTTGAAGTGCGCTAGTATTAGTATATCTTGCTACGCACCCTTTTAGGTAGAGGCCAATCTCCGCGAATCGCTCTGTGAGCAAACTTTGATTTAATTTCTATTTTAGGTTTAGCATTTTAAATTATTTGATTGTTAAGTTCGACCCAAGTGCGGTCTTTTACTTTCTGTATCTCTCCCGAGTTGGGAAGTTTGTAACTAATAGTGATTCAATAAAAGAGGATTTCAAATCCCTTCACGTGCAGTTACTATCCAGCCCCAGCAGTACACCAGAACAAAGCTCACATTTCATCAGCTCACTGTTCCAGTTCAGGACTTAGAACTTGAGGATAAGAACCCGATTACAGACTGTATTTATGTTTCCAAAAATGATGCACAGAACACTAAGTCCTGATAAGTGAAAGTTAAAAGTATTTGGCTGTCTGATTTATATATTTTTCTATTAGTATACTGGATTATTTGTAAGTACATACTTTCGAATGCTTTCAAATCTGACGTTCTCGGATTTATTGCCTAGTTAGGTAACTTGTTTCGGATAACTCAACAGTATTAGTAGAAATGTGTTGAAAGCTTTTCGCATATAGTAAAAACGAACGATTAAAATCATCGTCTAAAATATTTATCATCATTTTGGGAGCAACGGTGTAGCGTCATTAGATCTTTTTTTGAATAGGAGATGGGAAAAATGAGCAAAGCCTTCGCCGGAACTCGAAGCACGGACCTCTCGAACACGCACCGAACGTGCTTACCCTTACACCCCGAAAACATGCTAAGAAGGCGGAAGAAATACCTTATATACTCCCCATTTTAAAAGGCGACTGGGGATTAGGGGACCCAATCACCAAATGCTGGTGGTGGAGAATCATCACCACCACCTTTTAGTTCGGGTGCCACTGTAGAGTCAATACATCTTTTTTGGAGTAGAAGATGAGCGTGCTGACCCCTAGACCACGAAGTCATACTAAGAAGGCAGGAGAAATACCTTATAACAGTACTTAAGGCAAACTATAATAAAAAAGCCAAACGAACATCACCAGAAGAGCATCGCCAACGGAAAACTTATGTTTCTGAAGTTTTCCCAAACTTAGCTCAATATATTAACAAATTCCGATGAAGTAGTTGAAATAGCAGAACTGCAGGATACATTTTACATACGAAATAAGTTACTAATTAAAATAAATCCTATAAAAAACCCAATTACTTTTATACTACATTTTGTTTTTTTCTTTACCATTATTAGTATAGACAACAAAGTATTTATATCAAAGATATTTTTTAATTCTTACCTTTTCAGTTCCAGATGTACATCATCAAAAACGGAAGACGAAATTTAAATTATGTGATAAGTGATTAATGATGAATGGTAAATGTACGTCAATTAAACATTCTAAGATTAGAATCACTGAAGTTAAAAGCTGAAAAAATGAATGACCTGGCACAATATATAAAAAAAATGAATTACTTTAAGAATATGAAACAAAAACCAAAATTCGTAGTGGAAATCTTACAACATCGAATATAACAATCGTTGGCCTTTCAAAGGTATGGGTATTCTATTCTTTGCCCTCAACTCAAGTTTTGGCACTCGCTGATAAAAGTAGGTAAAAGAAAAAGAGAATTCCAATATCCCTGCTGGCAGTTGCTCAAGGAAGAACTACAAAAAAAAATATTAAATTGACGTAATGCGCGTTGTCGAAGGGTTTTCTTCGCTGAAGAAGTAACCAATGAGAGTCACTGCGATCTGAACAAATAAAGCTGAAGCCTGCTGACAAATATTTGAGTACGGAGTTATTATCTGTGATTAAACAAGATTGGGCTCCAGTTTTTTTTATTTGCGAATAATCTCCTTCTTCATTCTACTATAATGAAACTTAAAGTGTGAAATTTTTATCTGAAAAGAATATGAGTTTTCATCTCAATTAAGAAATTTCATTACGCTAAGCTAATTATTGCTCTTGATTAAGCAATTCTATAAATCAAACGCTTTTAATAAATGCATAAAAATACTTACCAAAGAAGATACAATCAACAATTTGTAATTCATTCAAGTGCTTTTACGAACATTCTTTCATTGACGGAATACGAAATACATTAATTGTGTGTTCTCAACGATAAATAGGTAATTAATGATAGAAGGGTGTTACTTAAGTGCTTAGTGTTTCTACAAGCATTAATAATGGCTACAGAAAGAAATAACTTTGGATATGATTCATTTATTCTACTTGCATTTTAATTAAATTTGTTAATTCCGCGTTATGATAAAATGATTTTATATTTTATACTGCTAAATTAAATTAATTAATGCATTGTATTCAATTTTATTTTGCAGCTTCACATCATATCTATTGGCGAAGTGCGCTAAGGTTTTAATCTCTTTTTTCATCTTAATTTCTTATAAATTTCTCAACAACCAAACGGTAACAAAGTCCATTATATACTTGCTAAGATATATAGAAATAGTGAGAATATAACAAGTTTGTTTTATATAATTTTAACAAACGTAAGCTATAATAGGCGTAAATAAAAGTAAATAAATCTCATACGATATTTCCTCCCATATGAGATTACACATACCACTACATTTTTAGATTCCTCGTGCCTTTGCTCTGTAACTCCAAGCACACTCAGCGCATATGCGAGGGGTTCGCAATTCGAATCTCGGCGAAGGCGTTGGGGATTTCTTAACACTTTCATCGCGAGGGACGAGATAACTCGTCTTTCAGGAATATTTGCTATGTGCTAGGAACGAGATAACTCGTCCTCTGCTCAAGGTTTCTATATATTATCGCAGCGTGTCTCGCGACGTATTTCATTGACATTTTAGCATATAGCATACCCTAACATTTTGTCTTTACAGCACTTCTACAAGGTGACGCCAGGAGAACAATTTATGGTGCTTTCATTTTTATTACGTTTCTCGTAGGTTCTCCTTCGATTAGAGTCTCTTTAACTTTTCCTCTTTCTCTTTCACCTCTCGTAGGTTCGCTTCCCCTTTCACTTTTATTATATTTCTCTTATTACGTTTCTCGTTTTTATTTTTATTTTTATTTTTCTTCCTTTTTTATTACGTGATTCTCTTTTTACTTTTATTACCTTTCTCGTTCACTTTTATTACGTTTCTCGTTCCTCGCTTTTATTACGTTTCTCGTTCTCTTCTACAAATCCTCCGATTTGTCGCGCATAGAAGGACAACATTACTTGGACATAATAACAGCAATCTCAAGTGAGGCTACGCCAACACGGAAGTGTGTCATATGTAATTCGCACAAAATTCACCGAGAGACTCGTTACCAATGCAAAACATTCACATCAAAGCCAGCGTTATGAGTAGTGCCTTGTTTTGAAAAATATCATAGTTCAAAGAGATTCTTATTTATGCAATATTTAGGATTTTTTTATTTTATTATTATTATTTTTATATCTGTAAACAAAAGTAAATCATTATGGTGAGAATTGTTATTGATTGCAATTAATTATTATTTTTCAAGGTAAAATAAACAGGTTTGAAAGAAATTTGTGTTTTGTTTCAATTTTAGCCCTGCGGAGAGAGGCGTATAATTTTAGAGCAGAGGGTGGGATAAAGACGCGCCATTGCCCCGATCAAAGTGTTAAGTTTATTGACATCGAAAAAAATTCTACAAGACTATACAAGTGGTGCCTGAACTAAAATATGGTGTACGATAATTTACCACTACATTTTTAGATTTAGGGACTGCGTCCCGTAATATCCAGTCGCCCTTTAAAGGGGGGAGTATATAAGGTATTTTCTCCCTTCTTTTCGTTTGTCTTTGCTGTGTGACTGAAAGCACGCTCGACGCGTATTCGAGAGATCCGAAGTTCCAATACCGGAGAGGGCTTTGACTATTTTTCTTCAGTTTCCTGATGTCGATGCATTCTAAAAAAGACTACAAGCGGCTTCCGAACTAAAAGGTGGGGATGCGAACACCGGACCTCCCAAGTGCTAGCCGGACGTGCAATCTATTTACAACACGAAGGCACACGGTAAGTAGGGAGAAAATACCTTACTCTCTCCCCATTTTAATATGTCCTGTCCCCAAAGCGGGGAGGAGGGAACCCAGTCGCGAAGTCCAGTGGTGCCGGAACTAAAAGATGCCGAATTATCTTTCACCAACTTTTAGCTCGAACACCACTTCTACAGTCATTAGGTTTATCGATGTACAATAATAATGTGCAAAATTTGTAATATTATACGTATATTAAGCATTATAAAACATTACATCTATGTACAAAATTTGTAACATTACACATATATGTAACATTATAAACCATTACATCTGTGCACATAATTTGTAACATTATAAAAGGTTACTACAGAATTATTTCCTTAAATACCGATCCTAAATATATACTTCCAATTACAAAGTTTCTCCAGTTAAGGTACAGTCATTATATTCGTAAAATAGGCTCATTAGCTGGGCTTTGTGAGCTAAGCTAATTAGAAGTCTAGGAGTTGACATCACATCTAGAGCGGAAGAAATCTAGGAAGCGGAGTTGACATCGCATTTAGAACGGAAAGTAACTATCATTTTTTAATTGTAACATGATTTCAAGTGAATTCCTTTAATTTCGTTCCGTCAGCTTTTAAAATCATAATCGACCTTCTATAATTGATTCTATGATTAGTAACTTTTTCCCATCGAATTGTAGATCTTTATGCTGTAACGCAGTCAAAATAACCAGAAATACTATTTGTTTCGATCCTCCATTTTTTTTTGCCCGCGTCACTTTTCAACTAAAAGGATGTTGCCACCCAAAGTCATCGCCTTGTTTCATTTTTAAAGGAATAATATATTGACTGAACATTGATATAATGAACTGAGAGAAAAGGGGAGAAAATATAGCCTTAACATTCAATAGAGAATTCTAAAAATATACTGCTTTTGACACTTTTGTGATTTTGCTGATAAAATTTATATTGCTTTCTGCACTGATTATCATAAATTAAGGAAAAATCCCCAAAATAGCGATAAATCCCTGAAAAATAAGCCAAACCGTGTAACATTTTAATATGTCGCCAAGTAAGAGTAGCTGAGTAAAACTGCAATATGCAAATTACTGGCGCTGCACTCGGAATACGTCATCTGGGAGAAGCCTAAAAGTCCATGTTTGAGAGCAAGTCCACATATTTCACTGTGATAGTGATATCAGAAATCTGAGATAGCCAATTCGTAACAATGATATCCAGGCGTCATTTGCCTGCAGAACTAGGATAGAGAACCATTGGGAAACCAGAGGCAGGACTAAATCAAACAGAAGTGGCCAGGTGGCTAAATGCGAGTCCTTCTGTGGTTCTTGGATGGAGTTATTTATTGTTTGGAGGCAATTTCAAACCACAGTTTCGACATCTAGGAGGTTCAGCCAAAGACAGCCTGCTGCTACGTTGAGTGCCGATGACCGATATTTGACATTATGTGCAAGCAGGAACAGAACCGCTAATCCAACTCTTCTTAGATCCTCCCTTGCTGCAGCCACCGGACGGTTAGTATCAACGTCAACTGTGCGTAGAAGGCTTCCCGAAGGTGGTCTGTTTGCGAGGCGACCAGCCATTTGCGTGCCGCTCACATCACGCCGTAGGAGAGGCCGTTTGCACTGGGCACGACAACATGCCCACTGGACGTCTGATCAATGGAGGGCTGTTCTCTTTACGAATGAGTCCAGGTTTAGTCTAGAAAGGGACAGCAGGCGTTATTTGATATGGAGAGAACCTGGAATCCGTTATCATGCGTGGTGAACGCACAGACATCCATGTCTTTTCAAGGGGAAACGTAAATGCTCAGGTTTATAGAGATGATATCCTTGATGTTTATATGCGCCCATATGCCGGGGCAATAGGTGATACTTTCCCGTTACAGGATAACAACGCAAGACAACACAGGACTCGCATCGTAGATGATTATCTTCAACAGGAAATAATTATGCGCATGGAGTGGCTAGCTCGATCCCCGGACTTGAATCCTATCGAGCACGTTTGGGATGCTTTAGGGATACGTCTAGCTGCCCTCAGTCCACCCCCTCAGACCCTTGACACGCTTGCAACTGCTATGAAAGAGCAATGGCTCTCGCTTCCTATGGAACTGATAAACTGCATAGTTGAAAGCGTCACACATCGCTGTATTGCTTTTAGAGGCGATCATATTTCATATTGAAGGTACTTTTCCTATAGCAAACTGACACCTTTGATTTGTTCATTTTATACATGTTATAATTTCTATACTACGATAATTGTCTGGTATGTTCTTTTTATGTTATTTGATACCTTACTATTAGTGTGGGTAATAGTAAGGTATACTGTATTACTGTATAGTGTGGGTAAGTTTCATAAAATTCTATATGTAACTTTTTCAGTAATTGTGATTTTTGCTATTTTTCCTTAATTTATGATAACCTGTGTAATATAAATAAAGCTAGGACCCTATGTAATCAAATACCTGAATTACGCGATTTCCAATTAACATTATCAGAATAATGTAAGTCTCATTCCTTTTTCATTTGCAATAACATTGCAAGCATGTGAGCATACTTAGCTTGCATATGAATTAAAATTATTATTTATGCAATAGCTTTCAAATAAGCTGATTTAGAAAAAAAAAATAAATAAATATTTTTATATTAAGCGTGAAAAAACTAAAACATCCGCTATTAAAAATTTCATTTTAATTTGATCTCATATATGATTAGATTAAAATTCCTCATATTTTTACTAAACGATAAATCGGGTAAAATCATTCTCTAATAGATTTTTATGGCACAAAACTCGACTGACTCTAAAAATCTATTTGACATTTTACTGATTCAAAAGGGTGCTTTTACACTATAATGCAATCAGCATAACTAAGAACGTGATGTTTATTATATATTCGCGTGAAAAGTAGCAGTTACAGTTAAATTCATTTAAGAAGGAAGGGAAATAAAAGTACGCAATACTTTTTTTCCTGCATAGCACCGTTGCCATATTTTGTTTTTAAACATAGCTAATACTTTACTTCCTTAATGTATTTTGAATTACTTATGTTATTAAAAGTGATTAGCTGAGTTTAAAGATCAGATTAAAGTATTTGATGAAAAGTTTTAATATTAAGTTTAATACCTTCAAACGTCCTTAATTTAATTAAGACGTTTTAGTTAGCTATTTTTGTGCTGAGATAAAATTTTCCATGATACATTTATTGTATTAAAAGTATATTATTAAACTAAAGTATTCTTGAATTTTTAATCTTTAAGAGGGTTTTTTGTTTGTTTGTTTGTTTTCAGTAAGCATTTTTTTATTCTGTCGAAGTAAAAAGTATTGCCACTTGATGCGAACGTTCGTTGCAAACCTCGTTCGCCAAGGTCTACATTTATCATTATTTAAATTAACCAGTTATTTATAACCAATCTTTACTATAAACTGAGGATTGGGTTCGCAAGACAAACAGAGTGTTTCTGGCATGCGCTGGCATGTTACATTAGTTCCTGCCAGCTCTAATACTTTGCAATTATTCGGCTTTGCGTTATCGCTGCCGACATTTCAATTTGTTATGCCGGTTAGGATTTCTCAGCCAGCTTAAGGTAAAATTAAGTGTGAATCTTTGACTGTCAGGCTATGTTTTTAATTTGAATTCAACTGTTCCTTTACTTCCCTCCCCCCGAGGGCGATTAGAGGGGGCAATCTTCCGTATTCTTGCTAAGACCTGTACTTAGATAGATTCCGCTCCTGGGGTAAATAGATTGTTTCACAGGACTAGAACCACCGATCCTTCGGTGGTCCGTTCATGCTTCGCAGGGACCGTACTGGCACATATATTATGTTGAACATTACTTAGAACTGTTACCAGAATTGTTGTCATATGTAATAGGAACTTAGGTGCGCATATTTTCTGCGCACATATAGTATGTTGAAGATTACTTGAACTATTTTTGGAACTATTACCAGAATTATGAGCATTATATTGTTACAGATTGTGTATTTATTTAGCTATTTTAATAGAATTGCAATTAAAATTGTTTTATTTTCCGGTGCAATGCAGCGCGTGACGAATTTGAAGAGAAAGCTAAGCCCGAAGAGTAAAAATACAAAATCACATGCATTTAATATTTAATAAATAAATATCTGGTAATTTCTTTTGCTATCCAGAAAAATCGGGAAAATAAGGGAATGATCTCGTGCTGATTAAAAAGCTCATAAAAGCCGAATTAAAACATCTCAACTCAGTAGCTGTTTTAAGCGAACTGTTGTTTACTTAGCCCTGTTATTTGACTGTAGCGAATTCGCTTTGAGATCGAATTAGTTTCTCTGTATTTTGAATTTGAGTTCTGTTTATATCCTAGTAATTTAAAATTATAACTGCTGTGAGATATTGTGATATTATGCGAATATCTCTGAGAAAATAATTCCGCATTTTGTTTTATTTCTTACGAAAAGAATAAATTTTATTAACTTTTTTATAGACTTGTGAATTCAATCCATTACGAACCCGTACTCACGCAACAATATTATAATACTGACTATTGAACTCTAACCTTTGTTAATACACGGAACGTTGTAATCTTGTGCAAACCCTGCAAAATGTAAACACTGCTGTGACCACTTGGGATGCAGGAACGGCGTGGAGCACGCACTCGGCGCTGGGCTTCGGTGTAAGCTGACTATGTGACCCCGTTAACATCGAACGGGGTTTTCTTGATAATGATGGACGTCGTGCTATACTGATTAACCGTTACGGTAAAGGGATAGTATCGATGCTCCCCGTTCCTTATCCTTATCCTTAGTGTCAAGCCTTACACGGGCTGTTGTGTATTTGATATTACGTAAGTGGTTCTAGGGGTTTTAGCCTCCGTTGGTCCGCACTAGAGAACAGACGTTAACATTGTTCTTCTTCGTTCTCTTTGCATAGGCGACCGCTTGTGGCCCAGTTGCCTTTGGCTTGCATTTCATAAACCTGACTTTGTTCTTATTTGTCTCCCGAAGCTGACCAGCACTCCACCTGTCTTCCGAAGCTGACCAGCGTAGATCGCGCTAGAGGTTGGGCCTTCAATACAACGTTAAGGGGTTTCCTTGGTGAGGTAATCTCTTCTGTAAAGTGTCCTGTTCCCTTAGTTGCTGTCCAGCTCGTATAGTGGTCAGGGACACTAATTGCGCTACCGATGGACCCGGATTCAATTCCTGGAGACTGCGTGGATGTTTGGACGCGTAATAGTGTCTGTGGGGCATAGAGGCACTTGAAACACGTGGCGACACGAAATTCCTCTCGAGAGGTTGGTGGTAGGGTGCGATAGATGAGAAACACTCGAACCGCTCCCGCAGTGTTCTTCCTCAAAATTGGAGCAGAACTTAACGGCTAGTTAGGTTCAAAAATACCACAATTTCCTGTTGTGTTACAGAAGCTCTGGCCCAGCCTCTACCTATACCTGTTTCTTTGGTTGCATCACCACGAGTTGTGGCTGATTTTATTAGCACAAAAAAGTGCATTTATGTTCAAACGCCAACCTTTACAAGTCTTTGTAGTTTCTTTCAAACGTAGCGTTGATCTGCTTCACGTCTATGAGAGGTTTTGGAGTGTTTAACTTTTACCGGATCAAGGAAAACCCCAAGTAAGTTTTCCTCAAAAATGTGCTCCATAAGAAAATCCTGCTCTGCTCTGGCAGATAATTACACAAACAAAAGTATTTAAGTATCTGAATTATTTTTATTGAATTGCACTATCTGAGCAAGCCTTAACATCTGCATAATCGAATTTACTTTATATGCCGTAAGTTGAGTTTATGTAACAGACAGAAGAATGAACTTGCCTCCACTTTTCATACTTCTAAGATAATAAAAGGAATCAGTTGCATTTTAATTCCAATCGTTTCTCTCCTAAGATTCATTTGTAGCTTCTAGGCTAACAATGGGACAATGGTACTTACGTCTTAGATTCTACCTGTAATTGTGGAATTTCCTTATCTGGAATATAAGTTTGAAATAGTTCTTTTAGGAATATCGTTAACAAAATATCCCTTATTTAAGGACTGTAAGCTTCAAATGCTTTCCAGAAATTAATTATCCAAAAATACGATCTCTCATTGTAAGAGAAAATGAAATTACACTGTCTGTTCTTTCCCTGAATATCGGACTATCCTGTTATTCGTTACGAAATTTCAATAAAAAAGAATACACATAAGTACTTGTGAAAAGATTTTCGAAAGATATTATTTACAGATATTCTTCTTGCTGAAGCGTTGTACATGTTCCCTTAGCTTAAATAACCAATTATTCTAATTTTTGTTACCTTTTCTGAACTCCTCAACTTTCCCTCGCATTTCCTCGCTAGGACGAAAATTAAAGTTAAGGGAAGAAAGTATAAAAACAGAAGAAGCTTGAAGTTTATTCAAAGCATGATTTCGCTAGCCTAGCGCACGTTGCTATTTTGTCTTTGCTGCTGTTACGCTGAGTTGCTGATAAGCCTTTTGGCTATTTAATAAGTCTATCGACGGATAGGTTGTTGAGTTAACAAGGTTCCCCTTAAACTAAATTGTTAGACCAGCACTACTACTTATCTTTGAATTTCTTGTTAATTATTCTTAAGTTCCCACTTCAAGTCGCCGATGTTATTCTGAGCACGAAGTAGTTTGTGCATTTTTGTTAAGAGTTTGAGGAATAATAAAGGATTTGTTTTACTCTTCTTTTGTGCTGGTGTTATTGACGCTTGTGAGAAGTCTCCATATTTCCTAGTAACATCACTCTAATTGTATGATAGCAAAGAAGGTTAGATCTTACAGCATATACACTCACGTTTGTAAAAATTGCAACACCATGAAGGACTTACGCGAGTGAGCTGAAATTTTCAGGAAATGCAAAGTAGCGCATGATATGCAAATGATTACAATTGCAAATCCGTAGCGCATGCGTATGCTGAGCAGCGCCCTTTGAACGGCTGATGGATCCGAATAAATAGACGGCTGTAGCGAGGCGTGTATGGTTATCGGTGGTTATCTGCTAGTGGTAAACGTTAACTCAATCTGTACTTATGCCTCGTCGACGAAAGAGAGCGAGATTTGAACAACTTACAGAGTTTGAACGAGGGAGAATCATCGGCCTTCGTGAAGCTGGATTGTCGTATCGTGCAGTAGCCTCTCGTGTGCAGCGTAACAGCAGCACAGTGATGCGCGTTTGGAAGCAGTGGACGGACGAGTGTCGGACAACTCGGAAATCCGGGAGTGGACCCCGAAATGTGACGTCAGCTCGCGATGATAGACACCTGGTCCGCATGGCGCGGACGGACCGTACAGCTTCCTCTAGACAATTGGCAGCACTGTGGTCAATAGCTACAGGTGTTTCATTGTGTGCTTCATCAATTCGTAGACGTCTGCTGCAGTGTGGACTGCGCGCACGGACTCCTTTATACAGGATCCCCCTAACGCACGACCATCGCCGCCTGCGGCTACAATGGGCCAATCAGCATAGAGACTGGCGTGCTGATTGGCAGCATGTCGTGTTTTCTGACGAATCCCGCTTTAATTTGTGGTACCATGATGGCCGCATTCGTGTCAGACGCTATGCCGGTGAACGCCACCTTCCGGAGTGCATTATCGAACGCCACAGTGGACGAACACCCGGAGTTATGGTCTGGGGCGCCATAGCATATCATAGACGATCTCAATTGCTACGAATTGTGGGCAATCTGAACAGCAACCGGTATATCCGTGAAGTTCTACAGCCCGAAGCTGTTCCCTTCCTTCAAAGCTTGCCAGGCGCTGTATTTCAACAGGACAATGCCCGCCCTCATACTGCTCGGATTGTTAAATCCTTCTTTGCAGCGCAGCAGGTACAGCTTCTTCCTTAGCCTGCGTGTTCCCCGGATATGTCGCCAATTGAACATGTGTGGGATGTCATTGGTCGGCGTCTTGCTCGTGATCCTCGTCCTGTTGCGTCTGCAGACGAACTTTGGGTACGCGTACAAACGATATGGAATGCTCTTCCTCAGTCAGACATTCAAACTTTGTTTGACTCCATGCCACGTCGTGTAGCAGCACTTATTGCGGCGCGTGGTGGCCACACAAAATACTGATTCTGATCTCTTGTTCTTGTTTGTTTGCTTTGAACATTTAATCATTTATTTGTACCCCTACCACTCAACTGTGTATTAAATTGCATTCAATTATGACGATTCCTTCTTGGTGTTGCAATTTTCACAAACGTGAGTGTAGATTAGTTACTTTAAAATAGACACGTCAAGATACTTATGGTCTTCTTTCCGTTTCCAAACGTACCGCGTGTTGTCAACAAAGCATCCATTTTCTCTACATCATTTGAGACTGCAGTTTTAGTTACCTTTTATTCATGCACTTTTCACGAAACGAAACAGAGTAAACGGAACGAAGTGGGGAAAAAAACAGAGGACGCGATGATTTTCCGCAGTTGTCAATACCTTAACTACGAGTTAAGCCGGAAGGGGCAAAATTACCTTGAAGTGTCCATTCTAAAATAACAGACTATAGGCCGCAGAATAAGAGATAAACATTTTAAACATCTAAATGATCAAAAACAAAAAGATAAATTAAAATGATTTCTTATTTCTTTGCTCTAATACGTTAACTCATAAAATTCTTACCACTCGAAAGATTTTATGAGTTTTAAAAATGTTCACTATGTAGTAATTTATAAATTTCACTTTCTTAATTTTCATACGGAGAACAAATTTGGAAGCTTGTATTCAATATCAAAAAAGTATTTTGCTGCGAAAGTAATTTAGTAATTTCACTTTTTGAAATTACATTATATTCTAGATGCTTAGAATGTAATGTATCTTCAAAAAGTGAAAACTATATTTAGGTTATTATGAACACTTCGAAGATTAGCTTCTCGTTTATGATAAAGTGAAAAATGTAAAAACACACTTTAGTGTTATCTAGAAACAGTGCTACGTAGAAACACACTTTTATAGATATCTCAAAAAACATACAGTAAGAATATATGATACAGTTATTCATGTTCTTCGCTTCAATTAATTTTAGTATAATTTATATTTTTAGAGTAAGATTGTCAATGATTATTAATTTTAACTAACCATAAATGATGCTTGGGGAGTAATATTTTCCTTAGCTGTTTAGCTATCTGGAAACAATATTAATTAATCTGCTGCAGGGATTAAACTAAAAATCAAATTTTTAAGCAAATTTTATTACAGAATTTTTTCTTACATGTTTTTCTAAGGCGTTATTATTAATAACTGTGGATTAATATCAATATTTATAAATAATCATGAAAAAGACTTAAGCTCGAATGAATCCGAAGAGCAATAGTAAGGACAAGCGGATTATCTGCCTTTGTCCTTAAATCTTGGGCACTAATGGCTGCTATTTATATTTCAGGCCTAATAATGATAATCAAATGTTTACGTTCAAAATTGGTTTTATTGTTTAAGGCCCCAAGTGTTCATGTAATGTCCTATTGATACTTGTCATACTGATGCCTCAATCTCACGGTGTGTCGCGTGACGATTTCGCTTTATCAATTCACTCACAGCATCGATATTTTCTGGCACAACAACCGATTTTGGACGATCTTCGCGGAATTCTTCCTGGAGCGAACGTTGACCATGACCGAATTCGTTATAATAGTTTTTTACAGTGCTGTAGGATGGTGATTTATCGCTGTATAAAGAATTAGGTTTATCGAAGCACTCTTGTCTTAATAATCCACTTCGGATGTTATGAAAAATAATCGCACGAAAATGTTCACATATCAATTCTATTTTTTGTCCAAGATGAATTTTTCAGTTTAGTGTAAACAACAAATTCCCGCTAAAACAGCAAAACGCACTGAAGAAGCTATGGTTAAAAATATCAAACTTTTTATTGGAATCGCCTGCGGTCGATTAGCAACACTGTTGCCAAGGCCAGAAATATAAACAGCAACTTTCGTACTACGACTTAAACTAGTTCTGTTGTATGTACATCTATCATAAATATTACGGATTATGGAATATAAAGTTCTCATACCTTTCACCTTTCATTATTCTCTTTGGATAACCACTTCTTGGAATTTAGGTCCTTTGTTTCTTGGCGCAGAAGATAAAGTTACAAATGTAAATGTCATACCCCTGAGTAGAACGACATTCGCCAAAATATCGCCGACGACAACATCTCAGAGAAAACAACGCAAGGCGAAAACGTTGTCTTAAAAACATCACGGTGGAAAAGAAAGCAATGAGAAAACATCACAGTTCTAAACCACTCTCATCGAAAATACAGCCCCTGGAAAAACATCGCAGTTTTAAAGCATCGTTGTAGAAAATATCGTTGTAAAAATCAAACATCTACAAATCGTCGAATGACGGCAACGTTACACACATGTTTCCTTTGAGGTTTAGAATTTTAAGTGTAAGTTCACATAATGATTTGTGAGCACAATAAGGAACAATAAGTACTTATACCTTTATATTCCCTATTTTTGAATTAATTAATAACCTTTTACTAAAAAAGCAAGGAAAAAACTTGAGCATTCAAAAAATAAATGGAAATGGAGGAGCAATAAATTTCCTGAACTCTGGTATTTCGACCTAGAGAACGATTTGGCCCAATAAGATTTTTGTGGTTTTCCTAATGTATAACGTTCAATTCCTGAGAAAATGTATAAGGTATTTCTCCCGCTTTTTTCGCGTGCCTTCGTGGTGTAGTGGTCAGCACGCTCGACGCGTAACCGAAAGGTCCGTGGTTCGATTCCCGGTGAAGGCGTTGCTCATTTTTTCTTCTTCTGCTTCCATAAAAATGACTTCACAAATTGCATCTTTCCCCTCATTCAGATCGACCTCGTGTTCTTTACGGTAACTCACTGAATTCCAATTCCCTACTGAAATATTGCATAGATGTCCCGGAAATTCGTCAGAAGTAATGAATCAGTATCCAAACGGTGAATTCCGTGCTATACGTGAAGATGTTAATGCCACTTTAAGAAGATGTATAAACTGAAACCAAAGAAGATTTAATTTTTATTAAATGGATATCAGATTAACAAATTGAAAGAAAATAATTTTAGGTTTTCCTGATTAATTAAAAAATTTCAATATAGATAACCTCGTACAGTTACTCATTTTCCCTATTCTTTTTTATACTATATGTTTCATGAAAAACAATCAGTGTAACATTATAAAAGAAATAAGTAATATTCTCTAATATTTAGCTACACAAGTTTAAAATTCTGTTAACTCCTATGCGTATCATTCATTTTTACACATTTTCTGTTTTGAATGCTTAAGCTAACTTCTTGCACTTTTTCAAAAACTTATTCATTCAAAAATGTAAAATACAGAGATAAAAATTATTTCTTACTTCTTCTTGCTCTCACAAATTATTATTGATAACTTTATTATGTATTGACAACTTTTAACCCTCTGACCGGCACGGAGCTTCGCTAAGAAAGTCCGAACTTCCCAAAAGTACTCTGAGTCAGAATCACTTTCCTGATTGTACTGAATGCCAAAATGCCTGTGACACTTTATATCTGGACTTAACGTACATTTACTGTACTGTCTCAATTTTTGGGGCATATTTCAAGATGTATGTGTATACACTATCTTGATGCCGTCGCCAAAAAATATTCTAGGTCGTATAAATACGGCTTTGCCGGCCTCATATTTTAAAGCCTCAGAAGCACTTGTATGGGATGTTATCGTCATGCAATTATTTGTAGGTGCTTTATTTTTACCAAGATTATTTTCTACTAGAATGTTTTAATACTGCG
>KK121363.1:126126-143074 GCA_000611955.2 Stegodyphus mimosarum | reverse complement strand
CGATGATCGATGATGTTTCAGAACTTCCATGCTTTCTTTTCTCTCTTGCCTTGGTTTCCTTCTTTGCTTCTTTGTATGATTTGTACGACGATATTTTCGCCTGTGACCAGGCAAACTCCTCTTTATAACCTGTACTACCAATCATGTTAATAACACAGTGAAAATCGAGCTTATTAATTTAATGTAGAAAGACCAGGGATATATTTGTTATTCTGATTTGTTCGATTTTTTTAACTTATAAAGTATTTTCTCACACCTTTCTGTTTGCCTTCGTGGTGTAACGATCGCACATTCGGGGTGCATTCGAGAGATCCAGATTCGAATCCCGGCGAGGGCATTGCTCAATTTTTCTCTCTCCAGCATCAAAAAGTTCTAATGACTCTACAATGGCGCTCGAACCAAAAGGTGATGGATGATGATTCTTAACCACCAGGATTTGGCGATTGGGTTCCCTAATTCCCAGTCACTCTTTAAAAGGGGAAGTGTATAAGGTATTTTCAACCTCCTTTCTTCATGCCTTCGTTGTGTAATGGTAGCACACTTGGCGCGTATTCGAGTGGTCCAGGTTTGGGTCTCGGCGAGGGCATTGCTCATTTTCCACCCCTCCTGTTAAAAAAAACCTAATGATTCTGCAAACTGACCCTAAAATATACGTATTCAAAATTAATTACGTTTGTTTCCATGTACTGGATGCACACTAACAGATTAGGAGTTAGTTACTCAATTTATTCAGTGTTATTTGTATAGGTTTTAGGACACAATAAGACCTTAGATAGTCCTTAGAAACCTTAAAAATGTACTTAAATGTAAAGAGGAAGAATATTAGCATACCAAAGCTGTGAAACAAAGAACGCTCACACAATTCATCGCAAATCAATAAAATATACACTTTGTGAAAGCAACATCTAGCTCATCAGTTCTTGATAAAATACTTCTCTTTCATTTTGGAATAATCCTAGTATCTATTTCGAGAGTTTGAAAGCAGCTTTGTCTATACAACTGAGACCACGCATCTAACATAATTCCCCAGAGTTTGGTCTGGGATTATATTGTCATCATGCTTTGGGACGTGATTAAGAGAAGAGGTAAGAAGATATTCTGAACACAGCCGAACTATTTCTTGATAAGACAATTAGATGTCTATGAAAACGCTTTATTAGAATGAACCAATTAATTTACTTAACAAATTCATTCTCAAGGATCTGATGTATTTTACTTAATCTGATTACATTTAATTTCAGTTGTTGCTTTTATGTCATTGTATCTCAGGTAAAATACTGACTAAACTTTAAACAATTAAGAATTCATTATTTCATTATAAAAGCTAGCTTTCGGATAAATTATTTATGTAATAATGACATCACGGCTTCTTAATTTAGAAATGGTGAAATTGTCAGCGAAATTTGGCAATCAACGTTTAAAAACAGTGTGGTATATCTGATATTGATTTAGTGATTCTTTTGACTGGAGGCATATAGTTATAGTCCCATTCACAAAAATTACATAATAGGTTTTGCTGAGAGCATAGCTTGTGGCATAACGAAACAACTTCACAACTTATATTATACAAACACTTTGATAGTAGATTATTTAATATTTTTAGCCTTTCTGCATGATAAATCATTCTACTGTATAATAGAGCCATGACATATCGCATGTTACATCATCTGCTATTCCCAACCCTTCTTCTGTGAAACGCTGTGTGTTGGGTGTCTTGCTGTAAGTTCACTTCAAGTACTTCTAATTTAGACAGCCCATCAATGGCTAAACAGACAACATAAATAAAGTTGCTCGTTTGCATTCAAATATGGCGAACGTGGGTTAGTGATTCTAAGTGGTTTAGTAGCTTTGCCCTTGCATAACGTGTCTATGAGTAAATTTCTGTTAGAAGGCGTGCACAAAAGCAACTTCCCTTAGATAATTCTCATGTGGCTAGCCGTCGATTATAAATAAGCAAATTTAACCCAGAGGTAATACGTAAATGAGTGTTCTAAGAATATATGAGTTAAAGTAGATCATCGACATCCTACATGCATCCCAGTAAATATATGTAGCCCAAAATAGCTATTACGTATTTTCCTAATTTTTACCGAAAGTAGCGAAGAACATATTATCCGATGTCCTCTTATGATGATATATAGCTAATAGAAGACACAGCTCTCATCAAACCATCTAACAGTATTGTAGAATTAATTTGCTTTATATGACCTGTTCTTAAAACAATTAACTGGCTGTATTTGGTTTTTATATGCCTTTCTACAGGCACGGCAGAAACGAATATCCAAACCTTCCTCGGATTTGGAACTCAACATTATTGGCATGTTAGTCTTCTCTCCTAACATGCCAATGTTTATTAATGTGAATAAACTTGTTCTATGTAACTTTTTAAAACTTTTTAATTTTCCAAATCAGAAGAAGAATCTCGCAGTTATGATAAATTTAAAAAAAAACGCATTTCACTGTAATCAGTTTAAGCTTTTATAGTATATCACGAAATAAAATGTACACTGCGGGAAAAAAAAGGGGGGGACAGTTATATATCTTCCGAATTACTGGGCCGATTGACGAAATTCAAATTGCGTTTTTCATGTCTCGAAAGCGCGACTTAGTCTATATATTAGATTTATATATAGCATTGTTCCAACATAGGTATTTTGACACAAAATGGGTCTTTTTCTGAAATAAAATACCAATATTTTTCCATATTTCGATTCTGCGACTGAAATTATGCCTAAAGATTAAATTTTGTAAAACGTGGTGCGATTTGGAACTCAACATTATTGGCATGTTAGTCTTCTCTCCTAACATGCCAATGTTTATTAATGTGAATAAACTTGTTCTATGTAACTTTTTAAAACTTTTTAATTTTCCAAATCAGAAGAAGAATCTCGCAGTTATGATAAATTAAAAAAAAAACGCATTTCACTGTAATCAGTTTAAGCTTTTATAGTATATCACGAAATAAAATGTACACTGCGGGAAAAAAAGGGGGGGACAGTTATATATCTTCCGAATTACTGGGCCGATTGACGAAATTCAAATTGCGTTTTTCATGTCTCGAAAGCGCGACTTTGTCTATATATTAGATTTATATATAGCATTGTTCCAACATAGGTATTTTGACACAAAATGGGTCTTTTTCTGAAATAAAATACCAATATTTTTTCCATATTTAGATTCTGCGACTGAAATTATGCCTAAAGATTAAATTTTGTAAAACGTGGTGCGAAATTTACGGAGAAATTCAAAAATTTAACTTGCCGAATTTTTTTTAGTTTGCGCCGAGAATAATTCACTTGGCAAACTTCTTAATACATGGCAACATATTTTCCTATGCCTTCCATCATCCAGGAGCTGAAATAAAGTCATAACATTCCTATCTTTTTACATTGTGGATGAGCGGAAAAAAGTCACATCGTTCTTACTTTCAAATAATTTTAACAACGTGCGCAAACCACATTTTCCTTATTATCGCTTTCAACAAATATGCCAAATTTTAAAACGTGCCAACATATAAATTCACGTATATCTTCGAAAATTTTGAATAAAAAGCTCTAATTTTTTGCAGGTATGCTTAGAAATACACCTACTTTAAGGTAGAGGTAAAAATTTTATAGGTTATGATTCAAAATGTTTTTCGAAAAATTTATAAAAATTATTTTGAAATACATATTTTAAAAATAAATCAGAAAAGATGGGTATATTTTATTTGGAATGAACCTAAATTTCGAACTGTGTAGGAAGGAATCAAGTAAGTTTCACAAAAAAAAGAAATATTAATAATCACATACCAGATTGAATTAACATGGAGGAGCTAAAATTTTGAGAGCCAATTTTTAAAAAACTACTCGTGCGATTTTAACAAAACTTGGCAGTTTGGCATAATTTGAGTCATAGAAATAAGAGAAAAAAGTGGCATGTCCTTTCAGAAAAAGTCCGATTTTGTGTCAAAACACCTATATTAGAACAATGCTATATATAAATGTAATACATATCCTAAGTTGCGCTTTCCAAACATAAAAAACGCAATTTGAATTTCGTCAATCGGCCGAGTAGAACGGGAGAAATAGAAGTGTTCCATTTTTCTTTTTTGGCGCAGTGTACATCTACGTGACCAGTTTATGTTTTTAGTTTAATTAATCAGGTCTTCTTTATATTTTGCTTGTTCAATACCAGTTCCTCGTTTCAATACCGTCTTGTCAGGGACATGCACATTTATCGCCTATTTTGACCAGTTTGTAATTTTGTCGTGGTGGAGGACAGATTGAAAAATCCGAACATACCATTTGATCAGAGACAATGGACGTTTCCTCTCAAATAGTGTAATATAGGCTTTTCAGTCTGACTTTTACCAAGAGGGAGTTATAGTTTGGGAAAAATTCAGTTAGTGGACAATACGCTTTTCTGTAAAATCTTTCCTACGACACATTTGTTTCTGTCATCTGGTTGTGAGTTGAAAGAAGTAGCGAGCTTGGCTACAATTAAGCAAAACCGTACTAAACGGGGGGTGAGTTTCTTGCTTCAAAAAACTAAGAAGAAACGCAACGCATAGCTATCTTAATCTCCAAAATTGCTGATTTTGAGGCTCAAAGAAACCCTAGTTCTCAACAATAGCACTTCGTCCCGTCTGCTTTATGTCTATTTAATATTGGTCTTTGTCAAAAGAAATGCGATACCGTGAGCTCGATATATGTCGCTTTTCTTGAAAAGAAATTCTTCTCGAAGATTATTGGCTCCAACAGAATGAAGCACTTCCTTTCACAACGGAGGTTGTTTATGCTATGATCCAATATGCCATTTAATAAGTTACCTTAGCATATTGGATCCAATGAACCCTCAAGATTAAAATCCCAACCTTAGACTGTCCAAGCGCTAATACGGCCTTCAGTATTCCCCTGGACCAATTTCGCCTGATTTCTTTTCGTTTCGACTTGTATTGAAAATAATGTCTACCAAGATGTTCTAGTATATACATATTGATTTTTAGCCCAAAGGGGCATTAGAACCAAAGGGCTATTAGTCTCAAAACGGCATTTTGCGTCATTTCATTTTCTGCGTTGATTTACTTTTCAAACTGTTGCCACAAAATATTATCGCCATGTATTTATTATATTTAAAGAAACTAAATAATGATGAGTGTGCATGAATCCATGGATATTTCTCGCACTGTGAAAAAACAACGGTACCTAGAGCCATCCAATTTTGAATAACCTAGTCCTCCAACCGAACATGGCACTTAGAAGTCCGAATTTTGAATTTGCCTTATTATCTATTTCAAATTTTGTAAAATCTTAATGAATTTTTGATTAGCAAACTCAGAGATTTCAAACCGAGCAATGGCAACACTGTACGAAGAAAAACATTTTTATCTCTAGCGCGCGGGATTGTGTATCGGAAATTCTAAACATATGATGTTTTTAAATATTTTGTGATACTGCTGTTGAATTGAATTTAATGTGTTTTAAGAGCTAAAAACATGATATTTAATAAATAACGGTAACACACAAAATGCTAAAAAAACGTTCTTTTGGGTGTAATATAAAATCTGAAAGTTTCCAGAGTTTTTATTTTACTTATTCATTGCCAATGGTGGGTACTAGCCTTTATTGGCTTTAGACATTACTAACGCCGGAAGCAATTGTCACTTCATTGTGAAGGTACCTAAAAGGTGGACCACCGTTGCCTCCTGTGAATGGACAGACAATTTGCATCTATGCCTTCTCCGGGATTCGAACACGGAACATTCGGCATGGCTGTGAGTGTCACTAACCACATTCCCATCTGAGCGGCGGAGATTCTACAATCAACTAAAGACCTCAAAGCACTCGTTACTAATGTTTTTAATAACTTTTATAAGGTATTTCTCCCACCTTCTTCACGTACCTTCGTGGTGTAGAGATCAGCACTCTCGACGCGCATTCGAGAGGTCCACGGTTCGAGTTCCGGAAAGGGGATTGCTCATTTTTTCACATGTCCTTCTTCCAGATAACCTAATGACTCTACACTTTCATAGTGGTATTTTGCTGAGTGGCATAGATCCGTGATCACAAACTAGCGACCGTATACAGTCGTCGAAGCAATGTACATTTTTCGAAAATTAATTAGCTTTATTGTAAAAAGAATTTGAAGGAAATGTTTAATATTTTAGTTGTTGCTAATCCAATTTACATTTCATTTTTTCCTAGAACGAATGTCAGGTGACAGGTGAGAGCAGGGTCCGGACACCCGGGCGACTTTCACTGATCATTCGGGCATCGTCCGGATCCCACAACTGTCCAGAAAACATTATTGCAAACAAGGGCAGATGGTGGAAGACAAACATATTGCGGATTCTTGCAATACCAATGCGTATTATACAATATATGACAATATACAGATACATACATCAAAAAGTGCCGTTACTATATTGAATTACGACAGTAGTAATACATTAATAGTACACTATTATAATAGTCGACGTAGGGATGATACATTAATTAATACGCGCAATAATAATATTTTCTAAACTCTGCAGACATATTGCAGAGCAGCATCAATGCGCATTGTATAACGTATAACTATATAATATTACACATTAATAATTACCTGCTTACATACATTATATTAATACATGCATAACATAAAAGGTGTATTCGATATATTAATACATTATACATTAATAGTGCTCTCGATATATTAAAACATACAATAATAAAAGTTCCTAAACTCTACAGACATATTGGAGAGCTATACCAGCGCGCATTATGCAGCTTATAACTATATAGATTATAGATTACTAACACATGCATACCTCCATTATGTTGGTACATAGATAACATAAAAGGTACATTCGACTTATCTATGCATTGTTCATTATACATTACACATTAATAATAGTGCACTCCCTATATTAATACATACAATAATAAAATTTGCTAAACTCTCCATTGCACGTGCACATTATGCAGCTTATAACTATATACATTATACATTAATAATGCGTGCATAGATACATTACAAGAATGAATGTCAGTAAAGCTTTGTAAAATCGAGAAATTGGGCTAAGTGATATAAATCTTATTCAAAGATCTGAATACAAATTGACGTAACTATTAGCATTTGTCAAAAAGTAAACATCCTCAGTTACGAATTTTTGCAATAAGAACAATCGCTTTGAGCACTTTATTCCCGCAGTTGAAAATTAATGAGTCTACAAAAGGAACCAGAATGCTGACGGATATATAGAAATTGGTAATGAATATACTTTCTAACAATTTTCCTCCAAGGTTACAAAATTAATGAAAATCAAAATGCCATGAGGTGTTGCAGCTGAATGGTGTACTAAGAAACAAAGGAGTTCATAATTATTTACATGAAATGTGTATTTTTTGTGTATGCTTCATCGAAAAATGTAATAAGTAACGGAAAGAGAATAAGCTGTTATTATTTATTCCCAAGTTTTGTTCCCACGTTTATTCCCAAGTTGGGAAATTTCGTACAATTATTTGAATACAAGGTCTGTTCCGAAAGTAATGAGCTTATTTTTTTAAGAAATTGATTGAACCGATTCGTACAGTTACTCAATATTTTTTTAAATACAATCTGTTGCTTTGACACACTTGTTCCAACGCGATTCCCATGCTTTATATGCGTTCTGGAAGTCCGTCACAGGGATGTCCTTTAGTAACCTCGTCGTAGCCGCCTTAATGTTCTCAAGGGTGCCCAAATACTGTCCTTTGAGGGATCTTCTGGAACAAAAAGAATTCGAGTGGGGACAAATTAAGACTGAAGCAACGCAAAAGTCTCCGACGCTGTTTTCTCAAGTTTGAAATAAAACTTTGCGTATCGCTGCTCGAAAGTTTTTTCCCACCTTCATTTCGACCGAGCATTCACACAAGGGTTCACTGAAACAGGCGCTGCAGCTCTCCAGGAACTCGGAGCCGACTGGCGCTGGTCGCGCTGGATTCCTAAGATTCCACCCACCTGGTTTCACGGGGGAATGGTGCTTGCAACTGGGTACCTGGGCTGGGTACCTAAAGAACAAATGCAGATTCCTAATTTTGTAAACATAACACAGCTAAAAATTTTCATAGTGGGTAAATTAATGAAATCAGAGATGAATGTTAATTTTCTTCATGGAAAAAAAGGGGTGGAAAAGTAAAAATTGTAGTGAAACCATTAGGAACAAGCTCCACCCACCCTTCCGCGCAAGCGGGAACGCGATGCGAGGAACACTCGCGGCAGAAGAAAGTGGGGCGAATTACTTTTGGGACAGACCTTGTAAGGGTCAAACTGAAAATTTTAATATTTATCTGTCAATATCTTTGAATTACGAACTGTGACCAATAAAAATTTCTTGCTGGCACCAGTCTTTAGATTTCAAACAGAAAATAAGTATAAATTTGAAATTATTCTTTGCGTCATTTTCCTGTGCGTGGTTGACAAATATTTAGTAATTGTTTAATTTAGTTAGCACTTGCAATTAGAGTCTGAGAGAACTGTCATATACATTTCCTTCATATCGTATCTTCCAGAAAGTTACTTCGAAAACCACATCAGTTAACTGAATTTTAGGTCAAGGTATTTTTTGAAGTATATTCAAGTGAGCTATTTTCATATCGGGTATTTTTTCCGCCTACAATTATAGTCTGAGACCACTGTCATAGATGACAACATGTTTCCTTCATATCGTTTCTTCGAAAACCACATCTAAGTTGCTTCGAAAACCACATGAGTTAACTGCATTTTAAGTGAAAGTATTTTTTAAGTAACCGCAAGTGAACTTTTTTCAGATCGGGCATTTTTTCCACTTACAATTAGAGTCTGAGACCACTGTCATAGATAACTATATGTTTCCTTCTTATCATTTCTTCAGAAAGTTGCTTCGAAAACCACATCAGTTAACTGCATTTTAGGTCAATGTGATAACTGGGAAATTATATCCTTATATCTCTTTAAAGTGTCTTTAAATTTCTATTTTGTTTGCTCAAGCAATAATTATCCTTTGTCCATAGACGAATCCAGCTGGCCTCTTAAAAAACTTAATTCATTCCTGGGAATTAAAATTGAAAAACATGAGTTACCTGATAAATTGCTGACCTTCTGAAAACAAAAATATTATATACTCCAATAAGTTATCAAAGCATTTTGCAGTATGTATCCCGAGAGAATTTTTGCCATTTTGTGAGGCAATGTGCCAGTGCCGAGCCACTGATTTTGAAAATGTTCCAGGACAGCGTATCAGAAAATGGAATTTACTTTTATTTATGCGATATTGTTTTTTTTTTTTTTTTTTTTTTTTTTTTTTTTACTTTTTACTTTTTGTCCTGGTAAATGCTAAATTATTTAAACAACAATAGTATATATTTATATTTCATTTTTCGAACTTCCAGTTTCATTTATCCGACATTGTTTTGATAATTTAAAATAATATTTGCAATGAAACAAAACTCAAATGCTGTTTTAGTTTTCTAATGATCACGTATATTATTACATTTATATGTTCTAAATGATAATTGAAAAGAAAACCTTGAAACGAGTCTTATTCAGAATTATGTTTCAAAATCACATAATTATCGAAACCTACGCGTAAATATATGATTATTACTTCTAAGTTTTATGAAAAGAAGCTTGATTTAACAAATTGTGACAAAATGGAATATTGCCTTATAATAACAGCTACAATAAAACTAAAAATACTCATAAAAATATATCTCAATTTTTAAGTAACATAAATACCTAAGTAAGTGATGGCATAAATATATGAATGCATTGTAGTAAAAGTGTTATGCCTATTTATTTCTATTTTTAGCTACCAAAAATAGTTACAGTTTCTCCGAGGTAATTTTTATCAGACATAGGGTTACTCCAATTAATTGGCTTTTAGTGTAATTTCTTTGAATGTCAATGCATTTTTAATAGCTGTATACAATAGAGATGATACAATCCTATATTATACTAAGCTTCGAATATTAATCTATTTCAAGATTCATTCTACTGTTCGGAACCAATAGATTTCTATCGTTTCCTTTCAATCAAGAAATCTCTTTTGTGTTTCATTACTTCCTTGTACGAAGTAAAGGAAGTATTGTAATCGCAAAAAAATTTCGGGTATCATATTTCAAAGATAATATCTATTCTAACCGCTAACGAATGCAATTTAACGACATTTTTGAGTGACACCTGTACGTAAGGAAATTTCAACCATCTCTCTATTTCAACCATGTCCTCCCTTTATATTTTCTTGATTAATTATGTTGTTGTTGTTGTTGTTGCTCATGCTTACTTGTCTGACAGAGTCAGCCCAAGCTCACGAAGAATTCTCGTGTCAAGGAGCACGCCTGTCGTTGGCAACAGCTTTAAGCACCTAACAGGTGACAGTACGATTTGGCTCAGTTCCGCCCCCAATTTTGATGAAGAGCACCTCGGGGGGACGAGTCCGAGGGTCTTCCCTTCCACCAAACCACATGAGAGGACTTTCGGCTCGCCGCATATTTAGAGTGCCGCAATGCCGGACCGACACTATACATTTACAAACATCCATGCCTTCTCCGGGATTCGAACCCGAGCCCTTCGCAACGGCAGTCAGCGACGCTAACCACTATACCGGTTGGGCGCCCTCGACTAATTATTAATAATCCAACAATGACCGACTCAATCACGCCTCAGTTCAAAATAATTGGTGAATCCGAGTTCGACATGAACTCATAATTCGTAAAATTTATATAGGCACGGCACATCCTTCCTTATTAACGGCGTCTTTCCTCTTCCTGGAAAAAAATCGAAAACAACACGCCCAACGTAACGTCTCCTACGACGAACAGTACTTGTGTCTACATATTCTGTTTGCATCACAGATCAAGCGATGCAAACAAAGACTTGCGCCATTTTTCAATTAAGTCCTATTTTACACTGATAACCACCTACACAATAACAATCTAAACTTACAAAACAAATACATCACCACCATACGAATCTTTATCCAAATGGCTGCTGTTGCTGCAGACCATCCAATGACCAAGATCTCATTAGCAAAAGGGAAACAATTGCACTGCCACGAGAACACACACGGGAAGAGAAGTGAGTCCTATTCTTTACCTCTTAACTCGCATTTAAGCACCTATTTCCTGTCAAGGAATTCATAGTTAGAAAAAAAACCCGAGATCATATTTACTACATAATAATACAGTGCCTAGGGAAAGTATGTAATAATTCTCATATTTCATACTTTGCCTAAAATTGTCAGTCATTTTATTAAATGCCTATGTACTCCATCAGTTTGTAACTAACATTCTCCCGCCTTCCCAATGTTTACAACTTCTTTTAGCTTACCAGCTGATCTTTAACCTTCCGTGTATTCATTCTCTTACAAAGACAGTTTGTCGGGGAGATAACTTATTGCATGGTAAGAATCACAGGCAGGTCAGGAGAACCTGACCCAGCGGACCAGCTATGTCGATAGAGAAAAGAAAAAGAAAACCGATTGAAAATTTTTTATCTCTCAAATACCGTATTTCCTACCGGTTTTTTTTCAAGTATTCTTATTAATTTTATCGCTCGAAAATGAAGAGGGCAAAATTATGCGAATCATTTAATTTCCGAAGGATGCAGTTGTAGTAAAAACATAAAAAATGAAAAGAAGTGACCAAACTACGGGTAAAGCCACAATATTATTTCTTTAAGTGAAATCAACATTCCAATAAGAATACATAATACGTAGTATTAGCATTGCAATATCTAGTAAGAAATCTTCATTTTTATTTTCCTATAACTTGAATCTCGCTCATTCTTATTACTGCCTCTACTACTCCTTAAGCTTCAAATGATCCATAAATAATTAGAGAAGATGAATGAGCAGCTGACTCGGCGAAATCGTAAACTGAGTGTCAGTTCGTGTTTATTGCGCAAAGCTGGTATGCATTTCAATAGTTAGAAGGGAAAGGTTCGGCGTGACCATCGCAGGTACTTTCACGGATTTGTCTTTTATATAAAAACGAAAACAATCATTATGTGGATGAATCTATTTTAAAATTTAAGACAATGTGTTTTCTGAAAACAATGAAGAATGAGAAAAATTACTCAAATATTTTTAAACTTATCTATACCTGGCGGTAAAAAATTTAGGGAAAAAATACGAGAGGAAATATGGTAATATAAATCAAGTATTTTCTTCATTTTATAGTCGCACAAAGCATATTTATGTGCTCATAAATTGTATATAGTAAAAGCTTTAATTAATTTAGTAAAAATCCATCTCAGGGGTAAAACTAAAAGGAAAACAAAAAATTCACCAAAGGTAACCATTAAAGCACATAAGTATATTGTTTACTTTGAACTTCCAACACTGTAAGAAAGTCACATGGCTCAGTGTTCTAGTGATTGAGTTAGCCTATGACGCTAAAACAGTAAGCATTAGATGGTGCTTAACCGTCCGAGAATTTTTCACATGAAAGCTCTTCCGCGAAGCACTAAACTTGTCAACATTTCGCCGCTTAGATGTTGTAAGTTTGATACGAACCAGGGCGTTTCTCCAAGAGTGCGCTTGGCATTTGTCAAGGGAAAGAATTGATGGCTGGACAGCTTAGGCCCAAAATGACCTTCAGTTATTTACAGCTTAGTAGAATGAACTTTAATGCTCCAGCGAATGACAACTTGAGAGCACTGGATCTGTTTATTGTCTCCCTTCCTTATTATGATTCCAGACTTTTGTGCATATGTTGGAAACGCTGCTATTTTTCCTCTTGAATTTTAGTCTTATATCACATAATAATATACTTCAATGCAATAAAAGTCCTTCCATAATTAGTTAAACTTTAGTTTCAAGATTAAAAGTAACCTTTGGCTGGTATGGTATTTCCCCGCTGCTAATAATAATGTAATAATAACTATTTCGAAAACGCAGTTGCTACGATGTATGAAAAGACTACTTGCATCATCAACAAAATGTCAAAAGTTAGCCATTGTTTTTAAGTGACTCGAAAATTAAATTTTGAAATTCATGCAATATAAAAAACTTGAAAAAGTATATCAAATCTGATAATACGTTACGGAAACTTGACGTATTATCAGATTTGAGAATTCTACATATATGTATTATGAATGACTCTTCCGTGACAACCAAACGTTGTAATGACTATTGAATTTATTGAAACAGAGAATATGATTGGCTGTTCTTTCGTCCAAATTCGAAACGTGGATTTTCCAGTTACTAGCGAGAACTGTTAAATACTTATTCCACAAGGGCTTTCTTAAGGATTGCGATAATTCCTGCACAACAATTGGAAATAGGGTTATTTGAATTCTAGGGGCAATAATGAGGCGTGAAATATTGAAAGATGTAAATAATCAAATGTAATATAATGTAATAGAATGAACAAATGTAATAGAATCAGACGAAAGCCAAATTCCTAAAATTTTGAGTTCGAAATTATGCATGTGGTTTTAGCTCAGTCTCGCCCCCCCCAGTTTTGAAAGACAGCAGCCCGGGGGGATGAGTCCAACAGTCTCTACCACCCCTACCGTTGACCTCTCGAGAGCAATTTAGGCTCGCCGCATGTTTAAAATTCTCCCATGCCGCACAGACACTATACATTTACAAACATCCATACCTTCTGTGGGGTTCGAACCCGGGCCTTTCGGTACGGCAATCTGAGTCATAAACTAAGCCGGTCAGGCGGCATTGCAGCAGTTAAGATGCTAAACTAATTAATATCGTATTTCCTGGTATATTTCTCGCTTTTTTACTAATTTTATCGAAAATCAAGAGAAGAAAATTATACGAATGATTTAATTTCTCAATGATGCGATTACAGTAAGCATATAACGCATGAAAAGTAGACCTGGATAAACTACAGATAACCACCCCAATATTATTTCATTAAAAGAAACCCACATACTTATAAGAATGCATAGTAATATTAAGATTACCATTTCTAAAATGATAACTTCATTTCTACTTCAGTGTTACTTGAATCTGACCCGTTCCTGTGTTTGTTTCTGCTTTTCCTAAGGCCTCGAATTATCTACAAATAATTAGAAAAAAATTTTCGATGAATTTAAAAAAAAATTGTAATCAAATCATATAACATAATGTGTGTGTTCCAAATGCAAGAATATTTATTTAGTTGTTTCTGTTTAACGGCTAGAACAATTTCTGCCTTACACGAAGAAAAATCAGATACACAGCTTTCATGCTTCAATGTGTGTTCGTAGGAATTAAACTCTATTACTGCTTCTTTAATTCAATAGTTTAAATTTATTTAGCGTTAAAGTATTGCAGAACTATTAGGAGCTTTTTTTCAAGCAATTATTTTGTCATCTTTAACAAATACAAAAAATCTGATGCGGATACTACATGACTTCTTTGCACGGATTATTAAATTATACACAATTTTGCGGCTATTTCCTCGAATTATTCTAATTTACTTAACCGATTCCTGATGGCAAATTGAAAATGACATAAAAATTGGAAATTTAATATCCCGATCAATTTTTTTTTGTACGGGAGTCAAACATCTAATTTTATTTTTTCATAACAAGTATAAATCTTTTCCAAATGTGAGAATAGGAAACGGAAGACCACATTAAAAGTTAGATTTCGCCTATTTGTCGAAAATAATTTTTTAATTTAAAATATATTATATAAAGGTATATATTATATTTTATATAAAATACATGTATACACGTTTAGTATTTTCATTTGCAAAATATAAATTTGAAATAAAAAAGGGTGGTGCATAACTAGATGTTATAGCAGTCCCATATACAAAATTTCAACTTACTTCGGCTAATCGCTTTTGTGTTATGCGAGATACATACCTACGTACGTACAGACCTTATGAAAAATCCATTTTACAACACATTTTAGAAAATAGTCCTTTATTCTGTCCGTATGTACAAAAATCATGCAAAAAAATCGTGCCAGGGGGTTCGGAAAAGATCAAAATGGATATTTCCGTCAAAATATTGTACCCGGAATATTTTGCGATTACAATACTTACTTTACTTTGTACAAGGAAGCAAAAAAGGAAATATTTTTCCCTCTGTTTTATTTTATACCACGAATACAACTTAAACTTACATTATAAGGTATTTCTCCCACCTTCTTGACATGCCTTTGAGGCGTAGTGGTCAACACACACTCTTCGCGTATTCGAGAGTTTAGTGGTTTGAATCCCGGGGAGGGCATTGCTGATTTCTTCAGCTTTCTGGCATCGAAAGTAACCTAACAGTGGCGCCCGAACTAAAAGGTGGTGGATGATGATTCTGCACCACCAGGATTTGGTGGCTGGGTCCATGAGGAGTATATAAGGTATTTCTATTGCCTTCCTGACATGCCTTCGTGGTGCAGTAGTCAGCCCACTCGGCGCGTATTTGAGAGGTCCATGGTTCGAGTCTCAGGGAGGTCATTGCTTCTTTTTCCTCTCTCCTACTTCAAAAAATACCTAATGTCTCTACAACGTAATAAATAAACAGCAGACTACGATAGTGGTATCTATTCTTTTTTGTGACTTTTCTGTCTTAATGTTTTTCCTCTAGCTAATTTCACTGTAATAATACAGCATTTATTATATATAGCGTAAAAATGCGTTGTTTAATCTACTGTTTAGGTTATGGCTAACAACAGAGCTAAGATCAACAGGAGTGATTAATAGTGAATGATATATGTAACTAATTTAATTAACTAAAGTTTTAAAAAATTAAAATTATGAAATAAATCTGTGGTGGAGTATTTGCAGTTTTTGACATGCAGTATCCATGTTTGCTGCACTGCACCTGTCCTCTCTCGTTTTGTATGGCCATCTGTGTCAAAATACTGTGCTGTTTGGACGCGTACTTGTATCGATTGCTAGAAGTTCAAAGTCATATGGGACGCTCACAGTCCGTTGCCGTCTCTCGCCGTACCTAGTCGACGTTTTCAACATGTGCATTTGGATTTAGTCGAGCCCTTACCACCTTCGGAAGGATACACCTACATTTTCATCCTTATCGGGCGATTTTTCTGATGGCTAGAAGCAATACCTATGAAGGATATTTCGGCGGAAACCGTCGATCAGGCGTTTTTTTACCGATTGGATTGTTAGGTTTGGAGTTCCCACTACTATCAATACCGATCAAGGCCGGCAATTTGAGTCATGCATGTTCATTACTCTCAATAAAATTCTTGGTGTTCACCGAATTTAGACTTTTCCATACAGCCCTGCAGCTAATCGATTAATTGAGAGATTCTACCGTTCACTAAAACAAGCATTAATGTGACATAATAATGTCAAATGGTCAATGAGCCTTCCAACTGGTTCCTTGGTCTTCGAGCAACATACAAAGAAGATCTGGGAGGAACGTGCTCGGAAATGGTTTATGGAACAACTATTCGGTCTCCTTGCAAAATGTTTGCAACCCACCCAAGTTTTTAATTCTTCTTATCCAATTTCATTTTTACATAACTTGTGTGAGACAATGAGAAGCATAGCCCTGGAACCTACGCCGGTCCATGTTAATAATAGGTATTTCAAGTACGCAGCTTTAGAATCGTGCACTCGCGTATTTGTGAGATACGGTAATAAAGTAATAAAAGCAATAAAAGTAGAAAGTAATAAAACTAATACAAATTTTACCTTTCTTGTTAAAGGAAAAGAAACAGTTATCAGCATTAATCACTTGAAACCAGCATTTTTAGTTTCAGATACTGTAGTACCAGTTCCTGTTCCTAAGCATATTCCAGAGTAAACCAAATGACACTATACTCCAGTATGAACTGCTCGTCCTGGGAGAAAAGGGAAGTTTAACTCTAGGTATCTCTGACTCTAGTGCCTTTGATACGTGTGTGTCTGGAGGAAGTACTGAGGCGCAGTATTTGCATTTTTTGATATTTGCATGCAGTATCCATATTTGCTGCTCTGTACCCGTGCGCACTTGTTTTAGTGCGAGTATAAAGACTTCTAACTTTTCACCAAGAGATTCTCTCCTAAAA
>KK121363.1:81204-126089 GCA_000611955.2 Stegodyphus mimosarum | reverse complement strand
GAACACAACAGACCAGCAGCTAACTTCCAGAAGCAAGGTGCTTCATTTTTTTCGGCTTTCAGATGTACACTGCGAAACAAAAATGGGACAGAGTTCTCTATCTAACGATCTACTATTCCGATTGACGAAATTCGAACTGCGTTTTTCATGTCTCGAAAGCGCGACTTAGGATATATATTAGATTTATACATAGCATCGTTCTAACATAGGTATTTTGACAGAAAATCAGACTTTTTCTGAAATTACATGCCAGTTTTTTCCATATTTCGGTTCTACGACTCAAAGTATGCCTAAATATTAAATTTTGTAAAATTTGGTGCGAAATTTACGGAGAAATTCAAAACTTTATCTTGGCGTAATTTTTTCAGTTTTCGCCAAGAATAATTTGCTTGCCGAACTTCTTAATTTATACCAGCTTATTTTCCTTTTCTTTTTTTCATTGCAAACGAGCGGAAGGAAAGTTATCGTTCATACTTTCAAATAATTATAACAAAAAACGTAAACCACATTTGTGTTATTATCGCTTTTGAGAAGTATGCCAAATTTCAAAGCGCCCAAATGTATAAGTTCACTTACATCTTACGAAATTTTGAACAAAAAACTCTAATTGTTTGCAGGTATGCTTAGAAATATATTTACTTCAATATGATCGTAAAATTTTTATAGATTATAATTCAAAATGTTGTTCTAAAAATTTATAAAAATTATTTTAAAATATAAATTTTAAATCTAAATAATAAAAAATGAGCGAATTTTATTTGGAATGAACCCTAATTTCGATATGTGAAAGAAGGAATCAGGTAAGTTTAATAAAAAAAAGAGATATTAATAAATATATATCAAATTCAAATAACATTGAGAAGCTAAAATTTTGAGAGCTAAGTTTTTAAAAACTACTCGTACGATTTTTACAAACTTTTAGAGTTTGCCATAATTCGAGTCGCAGAATCGAAATATGGAAAACACGTGGCATGTCATTTCAGAAAACGTCCGATTTAATGTTAAAATATCTATTTTAAGACAAAGCTATACATAAATCTAACACATAGCCTAAGTCGCGCTTTCGAGACATGAAAAACGCAATTTGAATTTCGTCAATCGACCCAGTAGAACTTATAAACCTGCCCCCCCCCCCGCTTTTTTTTCGCAGTGTACCTCTACGAGGGAAAATCACTCTACCAGTCACAACCGTCAAGCCCAACTTGGGATACATCAATGAACTGCTAAGAGCAAGCTAAGACATCGCCTGCTGAAAACCAGTATAACCCCAAAGTCCTCTTCCCACAAAAAAAAAAGTTCCGTGAGATTCTCTTGCACCTGCACTTTACCGTTTCTGCTTGCTTATAGTCGACATTTGGCGTCGGTTTATCATCATGTATTTAGTTTTGTGTTTTACCGTTTAATTTTTAATAAAGTTAATTTTATAGTTTAGTGAAGTCTTCGGCTTTCCATTTAATGAACCTTCTGACAAGTTTGGAATATTTTTTCATAAACCATCGTCACAAATCCTCAAATGCCTGGAAAGAAATCTCTTTGAGGTGTTTATCACATTCTTAGACAAAAACAAAACGACGCACCACGATGCACCGAGAAGATATAAAGCATACAGGTTTCGACGAAAAATGCAAAATTTTACATTTTGGCTGCCAGTGAAATTAGACGATGTTGGCAGGAATGGGTGAACCATGGCCGCATACAGCGTTAAGAAGGAAGCGGTAGGCCTAGAGAAACGACAGAACGTGAAGACCGAGCAATCGCCAGAGCGGCACTCACAGTCCCAGATGCATCATTATCATCGACTGTACGTACAACTAGTGCTTCAGTGACCGCGAGGACCATTCATAGATAGCTCACAGAAAGAGGGCTGAGGTCACACCGCCCCTTGCGCGAACTACCATTGACCTCTGTACAACGTCAAGCCCGTTTGCAGTGGTGTCGGGCTCATTCGCACTGGAATGTCACTGACTGGAGTAGAATAGTCTTCAGTGATGAGTCCCGCTTTGAACTGAGCCCCGATGACCAGCAAAGGCGAGTCTGGAGACGCCCCGGACAGCGGTGTGATACCAAACTGACTGTCTTCCGGCATACAAGCCGACAGCCAGGAGTGATGGCCTGGGGTTCCATTTCATTTCGTAGTAGGACCCCTTTGGTTGTCATCCGTCGCAACCTTACAGCACAGTGGTACGTCGACGAAGTTCTAAGACCGTTGTATTACCCTTCATGTCACTCCCCCTTGGGCTTACATTTCAGCAAGGTAATGCCCGCCCCCACACTGCACATGTTTCTACTGCTTGCCTTAGTGCTTGACGAACATTACCTTGGCCAGCAAGGTCGCCGGATCTCTTTCCCATTGAGCACGTTTGGAGCATTATGGGCAAGGCCCTCCAACCAGCTGGGGATGTTGACGATCTAACGCCCCAGTTGGACAGAATTTGGCACGATATCCCTCAGGAGGACATCCGCAACCTCTATCAATTGATGCCAAGCCAAATACCTGCTTGCATAAGGGCCAGAGGTGGACAAACGCGTTACTCACTTTTTCAGTTTGTGAAGCTCTATCACTTCAAAAAATCATCCAATTTTTCTCAAACTGTAATCATTTGTTTTTTTGTACATGTACATCACTTCTACCGATTTTCGTTCTATTCAGATAACTCCTTCTTGGTGCGTCGCTTTTTTTGTCTAAGGGTGTATTTTCAATTCGCCCATATCATGTCCTGGCACAGCAGAAAATGTGCCCTCTGAGAGAAATATTGGTCATAAGTTTCATATGTAAGCAATCCAGTGAAATACGGAAACAACGTTACGTGTTGAATAATTCTTTTCTCTATAAAAAATAAGTGTGCAAATCTCCCTTGGGGATAATTTACAATGAAATACTACCTTAAAAAATTTATTTTTATCTTTAGGCTTTTCATTTTTGAACAGCTTGTCAGGACTACTGTTCCGTCTAATTGTTTTTGCAACGTAACTGGAGTCCTGAAGAGGAACATTGAGCTTACTTAAAGCTATGTTCGTGCGTGTGTAGAAAATACAGCAAAGAAAAGAAGGGCTAAATTTACTCTGTATTTACATATGGTCTAAAACTTAGAAAATAAGAAGTAAACTAAACTAAATAAGAACTAAACTTAGATGAGAGAGAGTCTATACAGAGAGTCATAACGCGAAGACTGAACTTTTAACACTAGAGTATGTATGGAGCGGAATGCAAAAACTACAATACGTCTGGCCTTAAAGCTAGACATGAAAGGCACGCTCGTGGTAAAGCAGCGAGAAGTCTCTCTTTCTCGTTCTCTCTTCTAGGCTAAAAGCCATGTCTTAAACACTTATACAGTTTGGAACCTAATTTGAATAGACAAATCTGCTCGCGCTTATTCTGGCTGGAAAAGGAAAATAAAAGATAGCAAAGTTTCAAAATAAATTAAACGTCAGTAAAACTAAAAATTCTTACAAGTTTATAGAATTTTATGTTCTACGTCTTTAAATTCCAGGGATTAATTCTTAAAATATTAAGCCTAACTATTTATCTTAAACTTGTTTCAAATGTTAAACTGAAGAACGCTTAATCAAAGTTGCAGTTTTTATCTTAATATTTTGCTGTTTATAAGTTTTTTAATTATTAAAGTATTATTTGACTTCCTGAAAGTTTGACGAAGGCCATTTTAAGGCTTTAAGATGCAATCTGATGTTTCCAGATTGCGACGATTTCTTTATTTTTTCCTTATAAGTAAAATTTACAGTATCCTTTTTTTAGCAAATAAAGCAATTTCTTTTAAGGCGTTTATCTCTTAGTAATAAGATAATCTGTAACAGTTAGCAGCTTTTCCTGGATGTTCACTTCTTGTCTGAAGTGTTATTTTATCTCGATTATACACAGTCCAGTTACATTAATGTGACCACCACGTACTTTCCATGTCAGAGTTAAATAACCAATCACAGAAGGCAGGTGGCAGCACAGTGCAGTTGAGCGTATATAAAGGGTGTGTGAGGGCTTCGGAAAACATTTCAATCGTTGGCGTAATGCAGAAACGAAGCGATTTATCCGACTTCCAAAAGGGCATGATCATTGGCTTTCGGGCCAAGGGTGGAAGTATTTCCGAAACGGCTGAGTTTGTGAACTGTTCGCGTGCCGCCGTGGTAAAAGTGTACCGTGCATGGCAAAATGGGACTGTCCAAAATCAGCGACGTGGCAAATGTGGTGCACCACGGGCCATAGATGACAGAGGCAAACGACGGTTGCGGAGATGCGTTCGGGCAGATAGACGGGCTACCGTTGAGCAACTGACCACCAAAATGAACCAAGGGGCTACCAAAAGTGTCTCCCAAAGTACTATTCAGCGAACATTGCTGCGTCTGGGCCTCCGAAGCAGACGCCTGGTTCGTGCACCTATGCTGACTGCTGTTCATCGACGGCGAAGGCTAGAATTTGCACGCCAGTACAGCAGCTGGACGTCCACTGAGTGGCGACAGGTTGCGTTTTCGGATGAATCGCGTTTTATGCTCCATCGGACAGATGGACGTTGGCGTATAAGGCGTGAAACCTCTGAAAGGAACCACCCTGCAACCATTGCCGGAACGGTCCAAGCTGGAGGCGGGAGCATTATGGTCTGGGGAATGTTTTCCTGGCATTCTCTAGGTTCACTGATCATTGTGGAAGGCACAATGGATCAATACAAGTACGCATCTGTCCTTGCGGACCATGTTCACCCCTACATGCGCATTGTTTTTCCTCAGGATGATGGCATCTTCCAGCAGGACAATGCGAGGTGCCATACAGCTGCCAGTGTACGTGCATGGTTCGAAGAGCACCAGGATGAGTTTACCGTCCTCCCCTGGCCAGCAAACTCACCTGACTTAAACCCAATCGAGCATCTGTGGGACCATCTCGATCGAGTTGTTCGCGCCATGGATCCTCAACCGCGTAATCTAGCGCAGCTGGCCACGGCATTAGAGTCGGCATGGCTCAACATCCCAGAGAACACCTTCAGGGACCTATGTGACTCTCTTCCTGCACGTCTCGCAGCAGTCCGCTCTGCGAAAGGTGGTTATTCTGGCTTTTGACAGATAGTCACATTAATGTGACTGGACTGTGTATATGACAGTAACAAGACAAATAAAAATTACAGTCTTTAGACTAAATTTCTCAACAGTTGAACATTAGTTAAAAGATTATGCCGAAATGGCCTTAAAGTATTTAAAAGCCATTAGAGAAATAAAATACCTTCAAAAATATTTATTTTTTTATAAAAAAAGAAAAGAGAAACCGTGTTAAATCAACCCCCATAAAAACATTAAGGAAACATTTGAAAGCTGAAATTGTAACCGACAAATGTGTCAAATTTAATCAAAATAAAACAGCGTAAAGTTGAACTAAGGAGATTAGTAAAGAATGGAAGGTAAAGCTTTTAGTATTTCATACAAAAAAGAGTTATTTATATTAAGAAAGTAGAAAACTGCATTTCGATTTTTTTTCTCTTTTATTAAAGATTGTTTCAAACAGTGACAGTTCCAGTTATTGGAATGCGACGAAGAAATAAAATTAAATTTGCGACATAAATTTCTTAGCAGCTTTACAGTAGTTTGTAAAAATTAAGCAATATGGAATATTATTTTTAATAAATTGTTTTTTTTTACAGATTGAAAGACTTCTTTTTCACAACACTGAATCTAGTACAGACAAAGCATAACTATATTTAAAAGCTTCTGCATTTACCTTCGACTGAAAATGGCTCCTAAAATTACTCGAAGTGTATCAAAAAGAGAAATCGTACGCGCAGAATTTCAGTATTTTTCTTGTGTGAGTCTTTCTCTCAAAAAGCGAATTATCTAGTTAAATGCCCGCAAATGAGCGAGCGGCAAAATCCATGAATAGTGGTAGTTCGCTCGAAGTTGGAATTTTAGTAAACAGGCTGGCTTATGGACGTTTTCGTGATTTTACCCGTATGTAACGTGGATATGCTCAGTTTCCCTTTGACAATCATCTTACCCATAAGGCTTAAGGTATGCTTTATTATCATCTAATGTTCGCTTACGACTTAAAAATTTATCCATGATTCTACACTCATGTCCATAAATTAAGGATAATGCCAGCTCAGGCAAATAAGAGTTCAGAGGCAAAACAAACGTGACTTACTCATAAAGCTCATTTATTAAACAAAAGATAAAGAACAAAAAAGATGCTGTATATATAATACCATTAAAAAAAACTACAATTTTTGCTCCCGAGAACAATTACAAAATATATCTCTCTTCCAAAACTTAGTATTACATGGTTGATATGATTGTTAATAAATTTTATGTCTCCCATACGATGAAATATAGTTCGTATAAACGCTAAGGCACGCTGAGTATCAAATTATCGAGTTGATCTTGGGGAAGATCACTCTACTCAGAAGCAATGTTCTCCGAAGTTTCGTATACATGTAGAAGTTGGTTGACCAGCTGCAATTCATCGGTCAAGCATGTCCCACACATACTCTATCGGACTGACGTGAGATGAGAATGCTGGTCATTCCATACGGGTGATATCCTCATATTGAAAGCATTCCTTTACAATGTTTGCACGATGAGCACGGGAGTTGTCATCCATAAACACAAATTCTGCGAGATGTCCCGATAAATTTGGCTTGTCATTGTTCTGATTTGAACATGCAGACCTGTTCTAAACCTCAGTATAATTCCGCTCCAAACAAGCAATCCTGCACCAATGATGTAACGATGTTGCCTTGGTGGTAGCGCGTACCTCGAATTTTCCATATGAAAGTCCGACGTGAATCAGACTGCATGCTAAACCTGGACTCGTCGGAAAACATCACACAAGCAAACTGTGAGGATGTCAGCATTACATGTTCTCTACTCCAAGCTAACCGCTGGGCACAGTGAGTTGCCGTGAGCGGAAAACATCTGACAGGCCTGCAAGCATACAAACTAGTCTGTCCTAAGTATCTGTACACGGTTTGCCTTGAAACTGTCGTACCCCTGGCTGAAAATACCTGACGAGACAGAATTGATGCTGTGCTCCGTCTGCTTTTTTTGACAGTAACTGCCAAATACCGGTCATCATTCGAAGTTGTATCTCGGCGGCAACCTGTACTGTAACGTCTACTGACATTTCCTCCTTTTGAATTCGTTGCCGAAGCCTAGAGATGACACTTTGGGCTATTCCAAGTTCCTCGGATGCTTCCATCTGAGTACGCCCACATTCCAGATGGTCGATAATTCCACCACGTAAAAAATCATCCACATGCACCCTCTGTGTCAAAACTATTCGGTTGTGGCCCTGAGCGGCTTACAGAACGCTTATGAACAATTTTACTTCTTTGCTACCATAACTTATGTACACTTCTCTTACATTCTCATCATTGTGACGTACTATCGGCGTCATCTGATGGCTTCTCGTAGTTTGCATATTGTTCTTGAAGAAGTGTGCGATAATTTTACAGGTGACATTTTTACTTTAAAATTCGATTTCCGTGTGATTCTAAATTATTCTTAATTTATGGACAGAAGCGTATTTAAATCTACTGCCGTTATTTAATACCGTGAATTGCAATTAACGCGCAAATTATAAAATGCAGATTCAAGACAGTTTCGGTAGCATTAGAAGGATCGACTCGAACAGCGACTAACTGGAATTGCACGAGGTGCAGCATTTATATAGCTCGGCCGTCTCAAACGCAACCCTGGCTGGCATTCTGCCAAAACACATGGACTCGTCCAAAAGGGGCGTTATTATTTGTTGCGACGTGAAAGCTCAGGTGAAAATCTTCTTTTCTCCGAAATAGATAAGCTGGAGGGAAAAAACGTACCCATCTTTCCACTCTATTTTGAGAATAATTCTGTCAGGATGGCGCATGCGTGTTTGCGCTCATGGTCGCGGATGAGGCGGTCAAACTATACACGTTTTGCGCAGACGTTCGATAGGTTGCGTAGATATCCGCGAGAATGCCGAATGTGATGAACAGCAGAATGTGATGGATAGAGAACAACAGAAACTAGACCATTTTTCTAATGACGGACTTTTAGAAATGGATGATTGAGGAAATAAATATTTAATTTAATTAAAATTTATTTCGCAATCTCTTCTAATTTAAAAATTAGAAAGGAAAAGTAGCATAATACTTATCCTATTATTTAAAGGTAACTTACTTAAAGCAACATATACAAAATTTAATACTTATCTTGATAATTTCCACGGTTTATAATTAAGGTCCTATCGTAGCTTTAGCATCAAAGTATATTGTTATTGTATGGGGGACGCAAGGAAAATTATGGTTGAAAATTCGGTCGCAAGTGTTGAAAGTTTGAGAAGCACTGCCTTCAGCAGAAAGACCTCCTATGCTCAGCCATAATCAAATGAACCTAAATTATCTAATTACAGACTACTACCTATTCCCCTGACTTATCTCTCTCTACTTCCCGATTATCTTCAAAGTTAAATGATACCACGAGGGGTTATGTTTTTCTAGGCTAATTTATACCCAGTAGAATGTAAGGAAGGTATTTAAGGGTATTCCAGAAAATGAGTTCCGTACTAGCTTTTCAAAAATTGAACACCATCTGAATAAATGCCTGCAGACACAAGGAGAATACTTAGAACACAAGAATATTCACTCGTGTACAGTTCTATACTCATATTTTTTAATGAATTTCTAAAATTTAATTATTTCCTTATTAGCTCAAAAGGGCTACTATAATCTCGAAACCAAAGTTTGCATCGTCTACTGTAAATGTGTTCTTTCACTTTTCATTCGAGTCAATTGCTAAAGATATTTATCTTCCAAATTAATTTGTTATTAACTAGCAAACTAAGCTATATTAAAGCAGCAGAGGCAGTTTTAAGACTATTATTTTTTTCATTTTTAATGAGATAGATTTAAATAAAAAAGCATTTAATTTATGACGTATCTATTGAAAACATTAAATATTTTTATAAAACTAAATTGTATATTTTTTCCTTTTTCATATATACAGAATATATACAGGAATGGTCATAAAACAAAACTTCCCCGATATGTTCACTCCTAGCGGCCTATCCGCAAACCAATCGAAATGAAATTTCAGATATTGTTATTTAAAGGTAAGCTCTCGAGATTGCGATGATTTAAAATAATAGAACTGTCATGGTTACGGTTACAGTAATATAATTTCGAAATTTTTTAATATCAACACGCACTTTTTTTCTGCGCTACTTTATCAGTGCATTGAAAAAGCATTAATGGCGTTGGAACAATACACATATGAAGAAAATTTCCAGGGTAAATTATTTTCAAAGAAAAAATTTGTAAAGAGCAAATGGAAGCACAAGAGAGGAGAGGGAAAACAATCACTAGAATTACAAGTTTTCAATGAGCCTTCCTTCGCAGACGATAACGCATTGCATGTGGAAGATTGTTGGCAACTGTGACAAACGTAATGTCTCAGGAGGAATCTGTATAATTTAGGTTTTATGGCATCTTTTAATTTTGATAAATCTCGCAGATTTGATGTATACGTCTTAGATTTCAGATAACCCCAGAACCAGAAACCCATCGGAGTTAGGTCTGAGGACCTCGGTGGCCACGAAATTGCAAATTTATGGAGTACGACTCTATCTTGAACAGTTGTACACATTGAAACCTGTAATTTTAATAAAAGGTTTTTTTACCAGTGTTACAAAACATGTGGCTACAAATTCGATTTAACATAAAGTAAACTCTAAAAACAGTAAAAAGTAAAGCAGTATGTTACAACATGACATAAACAGCTATTCAATCAAAAGAGATTTCAATATTTACATAAACATACAACATTATACATTTTCGCTGGCTTCTTATCTAGTTCATTACAACATGTGGTCTAAATTACATTGTTTCAATGCTTTATATTCACCGTCCCGCAGGTGGGTCGGTAAGATAAGCCTTAATAGATTGAGGTGCTCCTTTCTTAGTACCAATGTGATCTATCAGTTCTTCTTAGGACAATAAGAAATGATAGGTCACATAAATAAAGGCAGCATTCCTTTATTTACTTAGAGAATGCTAGAATATCCTCCTGTTATGTATCTACTATTTCTCATGAGATATTGTAAAAAATTATAATGCCATTTGCACCTTGTTTCTCGTGTCATGTGATTTGCAAAGAAATATAGTTAAAAGCGTTGTTTGGAGATTCATTGTTTGGCTAAGACCTCTTTATTTGTTCTTTCCAAGATAGTCGCCAAATGAAAATATTTGAGAAATGTTGTCGTAGATCAACAAAGTACCACACGCAGATTCTGTTCATAACGAAGTTGTAAGAAAAGTAGAAAAATTCATTGTACCAGACAGTTCCTTCCAAAATTATATTTCAACAATATAGAAAATGTATAAATGTATACACCTGTGATTAATATTTTGTAAAATCCTTTATTTTCCAATTTCTAGTCCAAAGAAACTTCGTCCCTGAAGAGCTATTATTTTCGTTTCGGCATTTTGCGTCGGAAGCATTAAATGTCGGTTCACTTTTCAAACTGTTGCCACCAAATATTGCATCCCTGTATTATACTTAAAGAAATTAAGTAATAAAGAATACGCATAAATGTATGTATATTTCTCGCATTGTGATAAAACGAACGGTACCTAGAGCCATCGAATTTTGAATGGCGTAATCTTGCTCCGAATATGGGCATCTGGAAGCCCAAATTTGAAATTTGGAATTTGTTTAATTATCGATTTCATATTTTGTAAAACTTTAACGAATTTTTGATTAACAAACTCGAGGATTTCAAAGCGAGCAATGGCAACGTTGTACAGAAAAAAAAAAAAACATTTTTATCTCCAGTGTGTGAGACTGCGTATAGGAAATTCTAAAGTTACGCTCAATCTAAAATTATTTTGCGATATTCACCTTGAGCTGAATTTTAGGGTTTAGGTGCGAAGAACATGATATTTAATAAATAAGGGTAAAGCACAAGACGTTAAAGAACTCCTCTTTGGCCGTCATATGAAATCTGAAAGTTTTCAGATTTTTTTTTTATCTGTTAAGTTAATATTGCTTTTTGGTTTGCCTACAGGCTTCTCTAAATCAACGGTGATCAACCAGGTGGGGATTTCCCACTGAGCGGATTTCATAGTTTCAGGAGGGAATACGGTCAGCATTTTGTTCATCTTTTAAAGTACTTAGTTTTAATTTATGAATACAAAAACTACTTTTATTCAAGCTGTAGAAAATATTTATCAATATTTTCTCAATTTCAATATTTCAATATATTTCAATATTAATTCAGTTTCTGTTGTTCAATTTATAAAACACATTGAAAAATCATCTGAATATAGATAAATAGTTCCATTTATCTATGGGCTGCCCAACCGGTATAGTGGTTAGCCTTGCTGTCTGCCGTGCTGAAGGGCCCAGGTTCGAATCCCGGAATTTGTAAATCTATAGTGCCTGTGAGGCATGGGGCACTGGAAATATGCGGCGAGCCGAAAGTCCTCTCGAGTGGTTGGTGGTAAGAAAAGAGGGGTGGAAGACACTCGAACCTATACCCCGCGGTGCTCTCCATTAAAATTGAGGGAGAACTGAGCTAAGGTGTAAGGTGCTCAGGGCTGTTGCCAACGACAGGCGTATCTTGCGCTCCTTGCCACGAGGAATTTCGTGAACTTGGGCTGACTATAGATCAGACAAGTGAGCATTAGTCAACAATAACAACAATTTATTTCTCGAGTTTTTGGAAAAACGGGGTGGAGAATGATGTTCTAGCATTGGTGAAAGAGATGCGTGGAGCGAAAGAAAGGTTGAGAACCTCTGCTCTAAATTGTCTGTATTCCTTTTGAAAACGTAAATCTTTAAACAATAAAAATCCCTTATTTTATGGGACATAAAAAGAGTTCTGTAATGATTATTGAGCTTGCTCAAGATTTACCTTTCTTTTGTGTGGATTAAGTACGTTTACTTGAAGATACCAAATTGCGGTATCCATTTGCAATCAAAAAAGTATTTTCTGTAAAAATGCGATTTCTATAGAAAAAGATATTTCAATTGGTGAACCAGTGATAGTAAAAATAATCATTTGCCTCTTTCTGTAAGATCTCGTTTAGAAAACACGGACAGAAAGAAGACTATTGATTATTCTCTACAAAGAAGCATTCATTATGAGTTAAATTATGAGGAACAAAGAACAAAAGAAATTTTTGTATCTTAGTCAATGGCTGTAAAACGAAGTCACTACTCAAAGTAAATGCAACCTTATTTCTAAAGTAAAAGACGAAGAATACTGAATTACACTTTTTAAAATAATAAATCTGCTATAATCAGCTCTGTTATAAATAAATTTCTGCACATGGTATCTTACATTAGAAACTAGAAAATACAAAAATGTAATGGTGTAATTAGCAGTTAATTAAAATACCAGTCTTAATAATTCAGCTGCTTTTAAAATACCTGCGTATAACACCAGTATAATACCGGTCGATGGAAAATTGGTCGCTGAAAGGATACGACAAGTGAATACTGATAGTTCAACCTAGGTTCGGATTTCAGTTAATATGTTAGCCGCATAGATATTGTTGCGAAATGCCCAGCTGCGATAAGATAGCTTCCTCGTAAAGCGGGTTTACGGTTGCCAGAAAATTGCAACGATTGGCGCTCCAGATTGCCAGATTTGCCAAAATTACCCGATTTTGCGCGAAATCGCCCATTTGGCAACAAAATCCGTGGTATGTCACAAACGGAGCAAGACCATTCTAGAACGAATTCTTACAGTTTTCCAGAGAATGTTCTCGAAAGCAGGTCAAAAGCTATAAATATCCTGCCTGTACAAGAAGTAGCAGTTTATCGTGAAGAGTATCTTGAGTGTGTTGAGTTCACTAGTAGTGCTTTGAGTTCAGTGATTAACTTGAGAGCGATGGACCGAGTCGGGAGCTGTACTTTAGTGCTTCGCCGTGAAGCTGTTGAATTCAGATATTAGCTTGAGAGCGATGGACCGAGTCGGGAGCAGTACTTTAGTGCTCCGCCGTGAAGCTGTTGAGTTAAGAGATTAGCTTGAGAGCGATGGGCCGAATCGGGAGCTGTACTTTAGTGCTCCGCCGTGAAGCTGTTGAGTTAAGAGATTAGCTTGAGAGCGATGGGCCGAATCGGGAGCTGCTCTTTAGTGCTTCGCCGTGAAGCTGTTTTCACCGTTATAGCCTGATAGCTTAAAGACTGTGTTGCTGATTGTTTCAGCTTGTAGGTTTTCAACGACTGTAAAGTGTCACTGGAATTGCCCTGTGTAATATATGACGAATAAATTATGTTTTGATTCTTCATCAAGTGTAGTCATCCATCACACCAAATACACGAACTCGTAGCAAGCAACAATATTTCCTTTGGTTTCCCAATGCGTATCATGAATGCAAGCCAATTTTCCTGAGCACGCCCTCATTTAAGATATGCTTTTATCTAAGCAAGACCAACCAATGACTGAACTGATAAGGCTGCTGAACATAGTAGTTCGATCCGGGTTCAAATCCCTGCATACGAGCTCGCTACTGGGGTGGTTCTGTTGTTTTCTCTATGGTTTGGTTTGGTTTATTTGATTATGGTAAAGCACTCGAGGGCTGTCTGCCTGAAGGGAGAGATGGCTAAAGAAACTGGTTCGTACACACGTTACACATGGGGAAAACCACGAAAACGCCCATGCAGGCGGACCGTTCGAGGCAGACGCCCGTGCAGGCAGACAGTTCGTGGCAGACGCCCATACAGGCAGGTCGAATCTCAGACGAAGTATCAGTGTTCAGCGACTTTACCACTCGGCCACTGGTGGGCCAGGTTTTCTGAATGTGAAAAGTGAACACGTCCCATTTTCCCCTTAGAAATCACTCCACGAAAGCATAATTATTGAATTATATTGTTCTTATCTTTCAGTTAAGATTTTTATGCTCTTACTTAACCTGCATGCAATAATTAAGGAATTATCAAAACTTTAAAAGTTTTTTAAACTCTGCTAAGCCTAATTTTTGGTTATGATAGCGGCCATATTTGCTTACATTTGGTACTTAGCAGAATAGTGGATTTGTTGCCAATCTAGAGAAACTAAGCTTCGCAACAACAACAAAGTAACATCTTCTTTTATTATTTCGAATTAAATTATGCTTAATTAATTCCGGAATTATCATTTAAGTTATTAGCTTGTTTTTGCATATAAACTGTAATTTTAACTGTAAAAATTGCTTTTTAACTGTTTTAACTATGCTCGGTGTTTTGTGTTTTTCTATATCTTTCGATTTTTAATGAAAATATTTCGAATTTTTAAGTATTTTTGCCTTACCACGAAGTAAGAACTGAAGTAATTAGTAGCGCATGCGCATTAGGTAAAAGCCGCTGAATCATCTGTGAAAAGCTATTTCTTTTTTATTTGTTTAATTTCTTTTATACACCGTTTTAGATTTATTATAGCATTTGAATAGAACTTGTGGTAATTCTTCAGATGCTATAGTGTTTGCGCACTCTGAGTTATAAAATGAATGAGATTAACGTTGTCAAGTAAACCTAGCGCCTATAGTGAACTTTAAAGAGTGTATTTATTCTATTGTGGTTAGAGTGGTATCGACGAAGTAGATTTAATTCAAAATTCGTTAACTGTTAATTGAATATGCTGAAATGAAATTCAGGAAAATTGCGTATAATTTAATATTCCGTACAAGGAAATCATCTGGTGTACACATCAGATTTTTTTAAGTTTATTTTACTACACGCTCCATCATTCGGCACTACACGGAAAGGAAGAGAATATTCGGGGAGGACTTTCTAAGGAAAACTGGCTCGTATCTGCGTTACGCATAGGGAAAACCACAAAAACGTCCACGCAGCCAACCCGTTCACCTGCACTCGAACCCCCAACCAAATTACTAGTGTAGTGTTCAGCAGTTTTAACAGCTCGGCCGCAGGTGGGTCATTTAGTGCCCTTTTGTCAATCGAAAGAAAACTCAGAACACGCTTGGATGCTCAAGCAGGGTTTGCGAATTGCTATTAGCAACAAAGTAAAAAACGCTTCTATGCAATAAATCATTAACTTTTTTTAAAAAAAATTATTTTATTGTGGAATGTTTATTAAGGAACTGCTTTAAAAGGTGCGGGAACATATTAAAAATGTTTTAAGGGTGAAACATTTTGAGATATGAGAAAGGTTGGAAACGGCTACTTTAACACTTTTGTGCATTGTCTTACTCAAGCAATTATTAAATTATTATTAAAAATCATGACAAAATAAACGAAGCATTCGTCCTAAACTTGTCCTGAATAATTGATCCAAAAACCAACTATATTCTAAATTCGTTTAAAAATCTAATAAAAACCCAATACTTTTCGTGGCACTGCCACTACATTCACTTTCAAGATGAAAAATGCCTTTTTTGGTATATGTTTATTCCTAATATAAAAAACAAAATCTAGGTTAAAAAAGGCAAATCTCTAACACCTGGAGTGAGTTCAAAAAAGATTCGGAGAAGGGAAAGAACGCTAAAAACGGGGGGGGAAGGTACTCAGAAATGCCCATCCATTGAAAAGAAGCGATTTCGATCTTCATAATGTGCAATAAAAATGCTGGACGATGCTCAGGAGTGGATTTCGAAATATGCGAAGAAAGGACGTTTTACTCATTCTCGCTTCTGGAATCGCCAATAGTAGGAGAAAAATGCAGCTGACAAACGGGCAGTGTTTACATCCAGTGCATACCATATTTGGCGCGAAATTGCCTTCTTCAGAATTTCTCTCACCAAACTCTACCATTGTTTATCTGCTAATTATCAACTTAACTACGAAAGGGAGAGAGCAAACCATTTTCGAAATAATGTCGTTTAGGCTACGTAGAATATCTCCATATACTGTCCTCAAAATGCGTAGGGTGTCACATTTCAAAACAATAAAATAATTTTAAATCAGTCAGTTAATAACACTAAACATCAGAATTTTTAAACTTATCACAAAACTACACTTTTCTATTTATGAGCGAAAAAGGTAAAATTTTAATTATTTTTTAATTAGTAACTTAAGAAACAACTGCATTCTTTCCACTTTTCGAGTCCTAAATTTTATTGCACTATAAGGTATTTCTCCCACCTTCTAAGCATGCCTTCGTGGTGTTAATGGCCAGCACACTCGGCGCGTATTTGAGAGGTCCCAGGTTTGAGGTCCCGATGAAGGTATTGCTCATTTTGTATATCTCCTGCTTTGAAATAACCTAATGTCTCTAGAGTAGCGTCCGAACTAAAAAAGGTGGTGGATGATGATTCTCCAGCACTAGGATTTGGCGATTGGGTCCATTAATCCCCAATCTCTCTCTAAAAGGGGTAGTATACAAGATACTTCTCCCGCCTTTTTAGCATGCTTTCGTGATGTAATGGCTAACACACTAGGCGCGTATTCGAGAGGTCCGAGATTCAAAACTCGGCGAGGGCATTGCTGATTTTTCATGTCTCCTGCTTCAAAATAACCTAATGTCTCTACAAAACTACTACGGTATTAAATCTTTCACTTGGTCTGGGAAACATTGTAATTTTCATAGCTGTTACTATCCTGACATTTCTTTGATTTAATTTTCAAATTACTTAGCTTATAAATGTTACAAATCGAGAGATAGGAAGACAACGTACATATTTCTAACAAATTTTCTAAACTTTTATTAGGCCAGTTGTTTTTAGAAAATCATCCAGGAAGGCATCCCTTCCCTTGGGCTGAGAGCTCTAGTGGGCTTTGCCGTAATCAAATAAACCAAACCATAAATTTCTATTTAGTTCATTTACAATGTTTATTGCTATGATCAGAAATGTATCATACATTTTTAAACTTCTTGCTGATGATTTACAGAGTTCAAAATTTGTACACACACTGTTTATGGATGATAATCCAATGTCGTGAAGCAATTTTTTTTAAAAAACTCAATTTAGAATTTTGATGTGATTTTTAAACGACTTACATAACATTTTAAACGATTAGATACTCAGACATCTTAGTTTAATGAACAAATTAAAAACATCGGAGTTTAACTGTTTGTACCGTCTAACAGGGCGGAAGAATATTTTAAATGAAATTTGTATGAAACTTTTAACTTAATTGCTCGATTTTTCTAAAATAGCCTTCGATATTTTTGACTCTCTCATATCCATTTTTTAATTCGACAGAACTGCTAGAAGACGTTGTTACAACAGCTAGACAGGTATGGCCCAACGCCCATCACTTATGAAGCCCGCTACTTATATAAAATATTTGGCATTGTTGCTATGACGGAAGTATGCTCTACTCAGTATACCAATGTCGCTGGAACTCCGCTTGTATTGGTGTGAAGTAATTCCTCATGCAATACATAATTCCGTATGTAACTGCTATGAAATGCACTGGCATGGACAAACGGTCGATACGAATTGAGTTCTTGTGATTGCTAAGCAAGAATGTCGATGGTCTTGGTTTTACTTGTTTAGAAAGATGTATCTGTTGTGTTGTGACTATCTCCCTTGCCTGACAGTAACAACAGAACAAGGCCACGAAATTCATCATGGCAGGGAGTACAAGATTGCGCCTGTCATTGGCAAGAGCCTTGAGCACTATACAGGTGACAGTATGACTTTGCTCAGTCCCGCCCACTAATTTAGGTGGCAAGCATCCCGGGGTGATGGGTTCGAAGGTCTCTCTACCCTCTTCCCCTACCACCAATCTCTCGAGAGGACTTTCGGCTAGCCGCATATTTAGACTGTCCTATTGCCGCAAAAAAACAACACATCATTTAAAAACACCCATGCCTTCTCCGGGATTCGAACCCGGGCCCTTGGGTACGGCAGTCAACGTTGCTAACCACTATCCAGGTTGAGCAACAGAAACCTGTATCTACAGTAAGCTTGTTCATTTACAACAGGAAAACGGATACCTTTATGCGAGAGGAATGTGGAGAAGTAATATTCTGGTTTTCCTGATTTTTCGGGGTTCGCTTCTGTTGGTCAAGTCCAAGGAAACTGGGGTTGTCTGTCGTTATCTTTGTTTATTCCGGTGACCGGTTGGTGCCTGGTTGACTTGCTTTGCGCTCGTATACCTGACCTTTTTCATTGTCACCTGCTCGTATACCTGTCATTGTCGGTTGACCACTGGAGGCTTGCACCGCCTCAACAGGTTGAGGCGTTGTACCACGTTAAGGGCTGTTTTAAAGCCTAGGTCATCAAGTTTTTGCCTTTTAATGCACTATATAATGCTGATAAGTAGTATTTTAGGAATCGTCGATAACCCACAGTAAGCCTCTATTAGTGTAGGCTTAAAAAATGAATAGTGCACAAAACTTCTAATTCCTTCAAATTTGGAAACATATTTAGGAGTCTTGCACATGGTTACTGCGCACTTGCAAACTATAGCTATTTCAATTAACTATATTATATTGTAGGATGTCCCTTCTTTTGCATAACAAATTTATTTTAAGTTTGATATCTTTCCTGAACCTCTCAAATTCCCTTAGTATTTTCTCGCCAGGATGTAAATTTAAAGTTAAGTGAAGTGAATATTTAAACAGGTAAAACTCTAAGTTTATTCAACGCGTGTTTTTGCTAGCCAGCGCACGTTTCGTTGCTTTCTCGCTGTTACGCTAGTAAGCCTCTTGGGCATTTTGGATTATCATCACGCCTGTTCGGTTTTTGTGAGTCAGCCTGTTAGGTGTAATTTAACATGCTAATCCAGCACTATTTTATTTTAGATTCGACTTGAATTATATTCTACATTTAAGTTTTCACCGCAAGTTGACGGTGTTTTTATAACGCTCTTTCTGTTAAACTTTGAATTAATAAAAGGTAACTTTTCCTCTTTTTCTGCTTCACCTTTCACCTTCTTCTTAACTTTTCACCCTGCTGATATTTCACTTACGCCTGTGCGAGAATTGCCAGGTTCATTGTAGGGTTTAGATTTAGTTTATGTGGAGTAGTAGAGAGCCAGATCTTACAATATAACTGTTAATTTCTGCGCTGTTGACAGATTTGCTTCTATGAAAACAACAGCCAGTCTTTCAGTTACCGTTTCCTACAACTTAATTTAATTTATTAGATAAAAATCGGAGCTCAAGGAAACTGAAAAGTAAAACTCAGTTCCGTCAGATGTCTGCTAACTAACATATCAGGCGTTTTAAATTATTGAACTGTGGTATTTTTGCATGAATTTAGATAATTTTAAAAACCAACTTTATTAGTTTTGTTGTTATCAAATTCCAGTGTTTCTGTCCAATTATCTAAGTGTTACTTAGAAAAGCATCTTTGAGGAAAGGATTATTTTTCTAGAGTACTTTGCTACAACTAACAAACCGATCATTTCGACAAAGTTAGAAGGAAATATTAAAGAAACAGCAAATGCTTCATTGCATTTATATTACATTTTTCTGATGGATATTAAAAAGAAAATTCCGATCTTACAAATTAAATAGAATTCAAATCTTGGAAACGCATTAAATTTAGAAAAAATTATAAATTTCCCGAGAAGATCTAGCACATGTTCTGCTTTTGAAGAAACAAAGACCTTGTTAAGTCTGCCAAACAAATTTTGTTAGAAAGTTAAGTTTGCATAATAAAATTTTTTTATAAAATTAAGTTTGCCGCACAAAGAAATTTTGTTAGAAAGTTAAGTTTGCACACAGAAATGTTAGAAATTTAAGTTGGCACAAAGAAATTTTGTTAGAAAGTTAAGTTTGCAGAAAAAAATGTTAGAAATTTAAGTTTGCATAAAGAAATTTATAGAGAAATTTTTTTGTAATTAAAACTAATGTAAGACATTTTCAGACATTTCGCAGGCTTTATTACATCTAATCGTTGAATGTGAATGCAAAATTAATCGTAAAAGCAAGAATTAATCGTAAATTGAAAGAGAACAATATACTCAAATTCCCTTCCGTTTCGGTTGAAAATGAAAGAAACTTTAAAATGTTTTGCTGTACACAGCACCAAGTAAAAGAAATTCAAAAATTATGACACCGAATTAAATTATAAAATTACTAAAAAATAAAGGAAAAACTTCAGCAAAAATCTAACAACTTTTATCAATATACATTAAAACAAAATCAGTTCTTGAAAAAGCGAGTATTTCTCAATCTAGAAACGAACGGACGAATAATTTCGTTTCCAAATAAGATTATAAACTCGAGAAAAGAAATTCTTAACTAAGAATTTCATTTTCAGGTGATCCCAAATGAAATATCGATTTAAGTTCTATTGAAGAAAAGTAGCATATCCGCTTTTACAAAGGACGTTTGAGTTTATGGGGAAAGCTATAAAAAAGTGGAACGATATAAAAAACGATATTTCGAAAGTCGGAGCAGTTCAAAACTAAAAGTGTTATTTTTAAGTCTTGGATTTAAAATTTATAGAATGAATTTAAAAGTTTGTGTGCACGTCTTTGATTTTTGTTTCTAATAAGATTTCCGGGATCATGTCTACAGCTCCATCAATAGGGAACAGAAATATCTTGTTAAATGATTTGTTTTTACTTCCTTGTACAAAGCCAAAAGGAAGTATTGTGATCGCGAACAATCGCGGGTATAACATTTCAACGAAAATATCCATTTTGACAGCTATCGAATGCAATTTAACTATGTTTTTGTGTGACATCTCTACTTAAGGATAGAATAAAGGACTCTTTTTGTTCGAACAAATTCTAAAACTGATTTATAATGAACTCTGAAGAGCTTTTTAACTGACGTCTGTGTGTACGTACATACATATGTATCTCGCATGACTCAAACACGATTAGTCTCAGAAGGTTGAAGTTTTGTATATAGGACTGCTATAACATGTAGATGTGCACCTCCGTTTTTGGTTATAATCGGCAGCACCAAATATATATATATATATATATATATACACTCACGTTTGTGAAAACTGCAACACCATGAAGGACTTACGCGAGTGAGCTGAAACTTTCAGGAAATGCAAAGTAGCGCATGATATGCAAATGATTAGAATTGCAAATCCGTAGCGCATGCGTATGCTGAGCAGCGCCCTCTGAACGGCTGATGGATCCGAATAAATAGACGGCTGTAGCGAGGCGTGTATGGTTATCGGTGGTTATCTGCTAGTGGTAAACGTTAACTCAATCTGTACTTATGCCTCGTCGACGAAAGAGAGCGAGATTTGAACAACTTACAGAGTTTGAACGAGGGAGAATCATCGGCCTTCGTGAAGCTGGATTGTCGTATCGTGCAGTAGCCTCTCGTGTGCAGCGTAACAGCAGCACAGTGATGCGCGTTTGGAAGCAGTGGACGGACGAGTGTCGGACAACTCGGAAATCCGGGAGTGGACCCCGAAATGTGACGTCAGCTCGCGATGATAGACACCTGGTCCGCATGGCGCGGACGGACCGTACAGCTTCCTCTAGACAATTGGCAGCACTGTGGTCAATAGCTACAGGTGTTTCATTGTGTGCTTCATCAATTCGTAGACGTCTGCTGCAGTGTGGACTGCGCGCACGGACTCCTTTATACAGGATCCCCCTAACGCACGACCATCGCCGCCTGCGGCTACAATGGGCCAATCAGCATAGAGACTGGCGTGCTGATTGGCAGCATGTCGTGTTTTCTGACGAATCCCGCTTTAATTTGTGGTACCATGATGGCCGCATTCGTGTCAGACGCTATGCCGGTGAACGCCACCTTCCGGAGTGCATTATCGAACGCCACAGTGGACGAACACCCGGAGTTATGGTCTGGGGCGCCATAGCATATCATAGACGATCTCAATTGCTACGAATTGTGGGCAATCTGAACAGCAACCGGTATATCCGTGAAGTTCTACAGCCCGAAGCTGTTCCCTTCCTTCAAAGCTTGCCAGGCGCTGTATTTCAACAGGACAATGCCCGCCCTCATACTGCTCGGATTGTTAAATCCTTCTTTGCAGCGCAGCAGGTACAGCTTCTTCCTTGGCCTGCGTGTTCCCCGGATATGTCGCCAATTGAACATGTGTGGGATGTCATTGGTCGGCGTCTTGCTCGTGATCCTCGTCCTGTTGCGTCTGCAGACGAACTTTGGGTACGCGTACAAACGATATGGAATGCTCTTCCTCAGTCAGACATTCAAACTTTGTTTGACTCCATGCCACGTCGTGTAGCAGCACTTATTGCGGCGCGTGGTGGCCACACAAAATACTGATTCTGATCTCTTGTTCTTGTTTGTTTGCTTTGAACATTTAATCATTTATTTGTACCACTACCACTCAACTGTGTATTAAATTGCATTCAATTATGACGATTCCTTCTTGGTGTTGCAATTTTCACAAACGTGAGTGTATATAACCACTATGTTACTCGGCTCCGTAAGCTCATTTTTTTTCCTTCTTATAGGTTAGTAAATTGCGCATTTTTTGCTTTAAAAAGGATTTAATTATGTTGTTCTTATCTACTGGTTAAGGTTTTTACTCCTTTAGTAAACATGCATGCAATATTTGCAGAATTGTCAACAATTTAAAAGCTGTTTAAGTGCAGCTAAGCCTAATTATGTTTACGAAAGGAGCTATATTTGTTTACATTTGAAACCTAGGAGAATACTGGATTTGTTGCCAATTTAGAGAAACTAATCTTCGAAACAACAAGAAGCTAAACAGTCTAAGGCAAGGTTTCAGGTTTGGCAAGATAATAGTTTTTTTTTTTTTTTCAGCTAAACGTAAAATGGAAGATATAAAATTAAAGTAAGAAAATAACAGCATGATATCAACATAAAAAAAATCTCAAAGCTTTCAGATTTTACATTACACAAAAAGGGGTGTTTTTTTAACGTTTTGTGTGCTTTATTTATTAACTATCATGGTCTTTGCGCTTAAACCAAAAAAATTCAATTCAACAGCAATATCGCAAAATAATTTTTAAATGAGCATATTTTAAGAATTTCTAATACACAGCCTCGAGCGCTGGAGACATTTTTTTTCGTACAGTGTTGCCATTGCTCGCTTTGAAATCGTGGAGTTTGTTAATCAAAAATTCGTTAAAGTGTTACAAAACATGAAATCGATAATAAAACAAATTCCAAATTAGGGTTTCCAGATGCTCATATTCGACGGAAGATTACGTTATTCAAAATTGGATGGCTCTAGATACCCTTTGTCTTATCACAATGAGAGGAACATACAAACATTTATGCAGATTCTCCATTATTCAATTTCTTTAAATAACACAGGGCGATAATATTTGGTGGTAACAATTTGCAAAGTGAAACGGACATTTAAAGTTTTCAACGCAAAATGCCAAAACGAAATGATGGGCTAGTAGTTTTGTAATAAAAACCTGAAAGGTTTCAGCTTTTAACATTCGACCATAAGGGTTTGTTAAGGTTTCTTACCCTCTCGTTGAGCTTGTTGTCTCCCAATCTGCTACTGCACATCACTCCTGCTAACCCATTTTTTTCTTTTTAGCTTTATTACTAAACATCATTTTCTTCGGACTTACGCAATATATAATTCAACAGTAAAATTAACAACAATTTTAAAAGCAGCATAGTAGTATAAGTTCAGAGTCCCGATGCAGCCTTAAGTTTTGGCACATAATTTTCTGTTTTTTCAGTTCATCCTATCAATGTTCAGTTTTCAGACCACAATGGCTTTTCAAAATACTCTTCCTGTCTTTTTATTATTAACGTTTTGCGTGTTTATGTATTAAATATCGCATTTTCAGCGCGTCCGCGACAGGAAATTCCATTCAACGGCAGAATCATTTAGAAAGAGCATATCTTTAGAATGTCCGACAGACAGTCTCGCGCCCTGGAGATAATTTATTTCCCGTACAGTGTTGCCACTGCTCGCTTTGAAATCGTTGAGTTTGTTAGTCAAAATAAGTTAAATTTTTATAAAGTATAAATAAATAACAAAATTCGAAATTTGGGCTTTCAAGTCCCATGTTCGAGTGGAAGACTACGTTACTCAAAATGTGATGGATTAGATACCGTTTTATTTTCACAATGCAAGAAACATGCTCGCATTCATGCAGATTCTTTATTATTTAATTTCTTCAAATATAATATAAGGTGATAATATTTGTGGCAACAGTTTGGAAAGTGATACGTCGTTTATAGTGATTCATTGCAAAATGCCGTTTCGAGACAAATATCCCATTCCGGATTAAAGAGCCTTTTGGACTAATTAGAATTCTTTTTATTTTTTAAGACTGTCATTTACCGATCACTCAGAACTGAAAAGTGCACATATTTTTTACAATTTCTAATAATTGCCAGATTTCTTTCGCACTCTCACAAAGATTAAATTATCGAAAAGACAGTTATTTCATATTTTGTTGCCTCAATGATGTTGTTATTTAAATGCTATTTCTGTTGATCAGATTTTATATCAACTTTACTCTGAAATATGTTTAAAGTATGCGATATTTTTTTGGTGATCGCTAAAATTCATAGACGTTTCTAGTATCATTTATGTTGTTTTTCAAACATTTGTCGGTGTTTAATATAATTTGTCCGCATTATTTTATTAAGAGTATTGAAGGCTATTGAGTAATATGACTTAGATTATATTTATTAGTGTAGATTTTTTTGTAAATATATACACTCACGTTTTGATTAAGATCAGGTTTGTTTCCATTTTATATTTTTACTTAGACTCCAAAGAATTCTTCTCAGAAAGTCTTCCACGAAGGCATTTTTTTCGTTAGGAAGATAAACCTACTGTTCTTTGCAATAAGAAACTAAACGAAACAAACCCAAGAGTTGTCATGAGCTATTATTTAGTTCACTCGTGGTATTTCACTGTGAATGGAATTCTGTCATCGATTTTTAACCTACTTCCTGATAAGCTATCGTGTTCAAATTTTGTCCACATGTTGTTGTCGATGACAACGCAGTGCAGTGAAGCATCGTTTTCAAAATTCAATATTAATTTTTTTATTTAGTATTTAAACGATTTTTAGTCCAAAGGGACTTTGTCCCTGAAGGATTATTGTTTTCGTTTTGCGATTTTGCATTTAATCACTATAAATACTGTATCCCTTTTCAGACTGCTGCCACCAAAAGTTATCGCCTTGTATTATATTTAAAGAAATAAAATAATGAAGAATCTGCATAAGTGTATGTATATTTCTCCATATGTGATAAAACAACGGTTACTTAGAGCCATCCAATTTTGAATAACGTACGTTTCCACAAGAATATGCGCATCTGGAAGCCCAAATTTGGACTTTGGAATTAGTTTTATTATCTATTTCATATGTTATAAAACTAAAACGAATTTTTGATGAACAAACTCAACCGTTTAAAAGAGAGCAATGGCAACACTCTACGAGAAAAAAAACCCTTTTTCTCTCCAGCGCGCGGAATTGTGTATCGGAAATTCTAAAGATATGCTCATTTGAAATTATTTTGTGATATTTCTGTTGAAGTGAATTTTATGGTTCAAGTGCGAAGAACATGATATTTAATAAATAAAGGTAACACGCAAAACGTTAAAAAAAACGGCCCTTTGAGCGTAATTTAAAATATGAAATCTTTCTTTCTGTTTTTTTTTTTTTCATTTATCTTCATTAAACAAACAAACGTAGCCTATCAGAATTTTGTTACATGCCTCGTCGAATAGAATAGAAAAAACCTTTTCAATGAAACTTGCGTGAAAATTAACTCAATTTCTGGATTCGGGGTGACTTTTGAAAATTGCGCAGTTTTTAAAGTTATTTAACGTTTATGATGTTAAAGCTTCATTACATAAAATCGAATCGGATATAAAGTTGCAGATTCATTAGGCTTTTTTAAGGTAGAGACGTAAAAAATGTGCAGTTTCCTCGCCGGGACTCGAACACTAGACCTCCCGAATATACATCGAGTGTGCTTCTAGTTACAGCCCGAAGGCACGTAGAAAAGAGGGAAAAAATAACTTACGTACTCCTCCTTTCAAAGGGCTACTGAGGATTAGGAGACCCAATCGCGAGATCCTGGTTGTGACGAAACCTGGTAGTTGTCCATCACCTTTTAGTTCGGGAGCCACATGTAGAGTCAATAGGTTATTTTTAAGCAGAAGACGTGACAAATGTGCAGGGCTCTCACCGGGACTCGAACTCTGGAACTCCAGAATACGCGTAGAGTCTTCTTCCAGTTACACCACTTGGAAGAAAATACCTTATAAAGGTTTTAAATTTTCATTGGTCATAAAACAAACTTTTTGCCTTCTTTTAAAGCAAAAAGGAAAACCAAAATATATTAACTCAGGGATTTATACATTTTTAAGAAATCTGTTCTAGTTAGAAGAAAGAGAAAAGTGATTCTTGCGGAAAAATTGCTTTTCAGTTTGCCATCTTGGCGCACTTAGTGACGAATTGGCGATATTCGTTTGTTCATTTTAGCTTCAAGTAAAATGCTCGTTTTTATTCTTACATACAGTTTCTGGAAATGGACATTCAAACCAAATTTTTCATTCTCTCAATGAAGAAATTCCTCAGTTATTTCTTTGTTTTATAATTTTCTTATAATTTATTACTTATGTTTTAATAATGACTAAAAATTTCATCATTGATAACGTGTAACTGAGACTAAAAAATAGAAAATAAAATTTAATTAAAAAAATGTTCACACAGGAAGATTTTATTTAAAATGGATATAATAATTAATGAACTTAAAGCAAAAAAAATAATTTATCATACAGTTTAATGGGAGTAATAGATTAGATAATTCTATTTACAGACTTCATCTACAATTTTATTTCGCGAGTAATAAAAGCGTGCGACGACTATGAAAATTTAAAATAGAAAATGGCTTATAAATGTGGCATTGCAATTAATTTAATAGATACGTATATTTAGGGGACTACTGTTCTATTATTAACAATGCAAAATTAAAGAGGAATTCTGTAAACAGAATTATTTAATCCATTGCTTCCATTAAACTATATGATACATTATTTTTCTTCATTAGTGCATTAATTATCATATTAATTTTAAAAAAAAACGTATTGTATAAAACCTTTTTTTATTGTATTTTGTTTATTAACAAACATTTTTTAAACCCGTTTTTGTTAAAATTTTATATAATGGCTAAAATTCATTTTAGACAGCTCAGTTTTCAATTTTATTTGCAAATTTACTTACGCACATCCTAAGTTAATACGCACTTTGAATACGATCCTAAAATCATGTTTCACGGTTTCATGGTTAACTCCACAGTTATCGTTAATATCCTTATTTTTAGTTTCCCATTGTAACAGAATTCTGAGACAATCATAAACCCCATATTGAATCTTTCTTTGCATTGACGGACTTTGTATATTTTTTCTGTTCGTGTTCTATTATAGGGTTTATATTTATTTTAAGTTAAGTTACCTTTCCTGTTCAGCCTTCATTTTCCCCCAGAAATGCTCGTGCCAGAGTATGTAAATTGTAGTAGCACGCGCAGTGTATTCAAATTTAGCGGAAGCTAGTTGAATTAAATAGTAGACAAAACCAGAGTGTGAGAGTCTTGCTTTAAAGTTACGTTAAGGAGGTTGCTCGGTAGAATTTAGATCAGCGCCTGTCGGCCTGTGTGCCTAGCTTTGCAGAAGTGCTAGGTTTCAACTGTTTAATCAGTAATCTTGCTAAAATCTCAGCGGTAATTAAAAACGCGGTTAGTTTAGGATCTCGGAGCCCCGTCGATAGTGTTTAATATTTGTTCATCCAGTCATTACTTTCAGTTTTACGTTTTATTTTAGTTAACCGCCGGGTTGGCGAGTTTGTGAGCGTCAAGTAGACGCATCTGTCATTTTAGAGATAAAATAAAAAGAGCTTTAAACCCTCCTCACGTTTCTGTGTAAATTCACACATAGTATCAGTCAGTAGTCAGTCACAGTTTCTGAGAAGTTGGGACAGTGAGATTTTACACTATAATAAATAGATCTTTTTTCCATGCAGTCATTTAGATATAGTCATGCTTCATCAAGGATCACAAAGTATTTCTATGTTTTTCCTGGTAAATGATTTTCATACAAAGCTCTATGAAAATATTCTGCGTTGAATCACATGCATTGGCAAAAGCTGCTCAGCATTATGGTTCTAGCTTTTATGAGCTGTAAATCTTGGTTATTATTTTATTTGTTTTTACTACTTGAATAGTTTACAACTGATTTCTGAGCCGTGGGGCTTTTCGGTGTTACCAACAATTTAACTTTAGAAACAGTAGGTATCTTTTTTGGGGGGGTGGAGTACTTGTTTGGAGGTTTCTTTCCATGTATAAGTAATAATTGACAGTTTTTCTCTTTCCGAACAATAATGTTGCTTATTTTACACTTAAAACTTTTATTTTAATGCATTTCACAACGTTTTTGAATTATGGAATAAGAATATTTCTCTTCGTAAAGCGCAAAAAAAAATATCCTTCAATACAGAGTGTATTTACACGCGGCATTTTGACACAGTAATAAATTCAAAAGCGCGAGATGATATTTATGATTTCAAATACCAAAAGGATGCCAGAACTTTTTATTCCAAAAAGTTTGCTTTTTTTTAAATTCTTTATTGAAATCGATCTAAAAATGTGTGAATACTCTTTGCCATTGCGCCCGCCACCAGACTTTTGTCCTCTTCGAACCCTTGATTTTTTAGCACAATGTATCTTTATTTTTGAAAGACAATTTATTAAAATTAATTAAATTTTATATTCGTATAAAATAATTAAATTAATAGAAGAAAAATTTTATTCCTTTTTAATAATGCAAAAATTATCTTGAATTATTCAATGTTTAATTAATCTTTATTTCATAAACTAAGAAATATATAAATGGTTGTATTTACAATAATTATATGGGTGTGCTTGTCGTTTTTGCATAGCTGTTCTATGTTTCTATGACTACTAAGAAGCGTTACAGTCAGGTGTTTTAATGCCTCTTTTGTTGCCTCTTTGTTTGCCTCTTTGACATAGAAATCGAGAGGTAAGGTAACTGATAATAAATTTCATAACATATCAGTCTTTCTCCCAAGATAAGGCATAAACAACTGCCACATGTAATTTTCAAACTCTGAGGTATATAACTATAGCCTAGTATAATCTGTGCAATTGAATTTTATTTTTTGTGAATCAAGGAGGACCGAGAAAGGCTATTCTAAATTATCTTTAATTCACGAAGAGTACCTAAAAAGAAACCCTATAGAAAATTAGCCTGTCAAAAAATTAAAACGATTTCCAAATGATTTCATCATCCATTTGGCATTTATTATCGTTTGGCATTCATTTGGGATTTACTGCATTGGCCAGACCATTAATTCCCTTTCTCAATGATCGAAACAGTTAAAATGCCACGGATTCATAACTGGTAAATAAGGTGGATAGATCAGCTTCATCCAGAATCACAATAAACTCCTGGCCAATATGGAGTTTGTGAAACAGTCTGTGGTTTAGTTATTATCTCATAAATATCGTATTTACTGGAGTATAGAATTTAAACGGTATTGCTTTAACTGATCTGGAATAAATTACCTTGAAATGGCACACCCTGATTTAAACTCCATGATAATGTTCTCATCATGTTGTTACGAATTTTGTACATATGTAGATAATTTTAGTGAAATTATATGTGCAGCTGTTGTTTTTTCTGTAATGTAACATGAAATGTTTGAAAGAAACGATGCTTAGCCAGAAAAGACAGAATACAAGGGCAAGTCTATTTAACATTGAGTAAATGACTGCCTCGTTAAATTGGCGAGTTATCGCCAAACTGTCGACGATTTTTGGCGACTAATGTTTGTTGCCAAACTTGGCGACCATTTGGAGACATTTTAGTCCGGTATAACTGTAATATGTATTCTAATTGACTAACTCTAATTGATCCTCAAAGTAGCTATAACCGTATCAGGCCATCATATGCCTTCCAATAATTTCGAGAAATCCAAAGTACTAGAAATATCTCGGCGAACGGGTGAAAACTATGTAAGACCGGAGACAGCATCATTTTCTTAATTGTTTAGTTCGGCTAAGTACGGAGTATTGAGATAGCTCTGTGTGAGCTTCCCCTACAGATGCACTTTGAATCGCAATATGTTTAAGGTTCTTAGAAGTTTGAAGTGCAACTACCAAGTGTACGCTGGGATACTGTGAAGAGCTGCATAAGTATTTTTGCGGAAAGATCCAGTTTTGTGAAGTGTTTCTTTAGGGAAAATAAATTTTAACAAGCTGTCATCAGGGCTGTCATCTGGCTGCATTCAATTTATTACTAAGCCGTACGCACGTAACAGTTTTTGGTGTCAAAAGTGGCATTGAATGCCAATGATAAGAGCAATAGAGGAACAATTAAGACAGTTGGTGGCAGCATTTGGTGCATTCAAAGAAGGGATCGGGCCAAGAGGACATGAAAGTGGGCCAAGCATCTGTTAAGGAAGCGATGAAAACTGGTCAAGAAATGATGGTCTAGGCCGTCAAACCAGCTCAAGGAAAGATTGAAGCAACTCAAGAGAAATGAAAAGACAAATCACGTGCATAATAGAAAACAAATTCCAGGCTATCGAAGGTAAAACACGCACGGTTGAAAATAAAGTTGGGAAAACTGAAGAAAAAGTTTCTTCTGTCAAACAACTAATCGAAGAAAACATTTATGCCGGCCAGTAACACATCAAATAACAAACTTATGACAGGATCTGTGCTGCTATCGCAAAGGAAGTTCATAGTTTAAAGAAATCCGTAATGGTAGCTAGCCAAAATTCAAACGCCTTTAAATTTGAGCATATGTCGTTCCGACCCTCTTTAAAGCTATCCATGTACATGATGGAAAGACCTCCTGGCAGCTGTACAAAACGCAGTTCTCTATAGCGGCAAATGCAAATGGATGGGGTTCTGTAGCTTAACTCTGGCATCTTGCCGCTTCATTGAAACAGATGCAGTGGAAGTCCTTCAAACTCTTCCCGAAACCAGAGGTTAGACTTCGAAGCTCTGTGAGCCATGCTGTATTTGCCCTTTAGTGAGACGTGTTTAAAAGACTTTAACAGATTTCAATTAAAATCTCATAAATAGAAACCCACGGAAACACACCAGGAGCTCACCACGGACAAGGGAAATATTGTCTCTGCAGTACATAATCGATGACATCCTGGATCTTCAGATACAGAACGCCATGAGAATGGCAGATGGCACAAATTTAAAAAGCGCTTTACTGTTATGTCATGAAATTCGAGACAGCCCAGTAAGCCGCTCGTATATACCGTCACCCACTCAGAGCTCCTCATGACCAGGAACCAGCTGATCAAGTGGTTGTTCGTTTAGATGATTTAACCAGACAAGTCAATGCCTTGAGATGACACTAAGAAACCGATCCTAAAATGACGGAACTGCGGTAGTAAAGGTCACGTATGAAGGAGCTGCAGAAAATCTCAAGGAACGAAAAATAAGACTAATCTCCAGCAAGGACACAAAAGACAAATTAGTAGCCAGACTGGAGTTTGTCACATAATGAGAAGCCCTATTTCGAAGCACTTCAGATTTCTACAATGGGCAGCGAGAGTAAGAGACTCTTCATCATTTGACACATAAATGAAGTTTCTTGCAAAATGACTATCGATACAGTATCCAAACGGAAAAGATTTGGCTCAGCAATTGGAAAGAAAACTCACATGGACGTTGTCCTGCATCACCCTCCATACTGTGCCCGGGGATAAAATCAACACCGACGAAAAATCAAACGTTAAACATCACATTTAGAAGTGCAGTTATGATCACACGGCATATGTAACAAATATTACAGACCCTTACCTTGATACCTTGATAATAAGTACCTTGATCTGTACAGATAAATAAATGTACAGGTCACGTGATCAGAAAAAACTCCAAAGTTCAGCAATTATGTATGTAAAAGATTAATGATGCTAGAACAGCAAATAGTCCAATAAAGTACAAAGGTTTTTGTATAGGATAAACACAGTGAAATCAAATTATGTCATGCAGTAATAGTTCAAAGTCCTGCGTGGTAGAGTCGCATTTTGTAGTCAATGTTGAGAGTCACGTGATCAAAGTGTTCAGTAGACTTCACTCTGGTACAGAGTTAACACATTGCAGTAACACGAAAAATAGTATGAAAATAAGCAGGATACATAAAATTCAGTAGAACACAAGCGGAAGGTAAAACTACATACATATGTGCAATAATTTCACACCATAGGTAACAGATACAGTTCGGAGGGGGTCACTTCTAAATAGGAAGAGATAGAAAAACATTTACAGGACTTGCAAGAAAGTGAAGTTATTGAGTCTTCTGCAAGTCTCTGAGCCGCTCACATCATTCTGGTTCGAAAGGAAGGCAGTTCAACTAGATATTGCATTGATTGTAGCTGGTTGAATGTTGGTTTTCGACGCTTAATGTTGAGTGGATACTGGCAGGATGAGATACATCCTGCTGGCCTAGGAAAGACGGTAATTACTGTCGGATATGGACTTTGACAGTTAAAGGTGATGCCGTTTATGTTATGTAATGTGCCAACAACATTCGAACGCTTTATAGAGAACGTGCTGAGAAGTCGTACCTACGAAGCCTCTCTGGTATATCTGGATCGTATCACCATCGTCGAGGAAACTTTTGGAGGGCATTTAGTAAATTTTAGATGCTTCAGAAATTGAAGGATACCAATCAAAATTTAAGTCTCCTCAAACGTAAAATGTTCAGACAGGAAATGACTTTCCTTGGACAAGTCATTTCTGCTGAAGGTGTACGTACGGTTCACGAAAACGTTTCAGCGCTTAAAGCTTGCAAACGTCCCGAAAATGTCCGTCAGCTGAGAAGTTTCCTCAGGCTTTGCAACTATTATAGGAGATTTGTGAAGGACTTTTCTTGCATCGCAAGAGCCTTTCACAAACTAACAGAGAACAAACAAAAGTTCTTGTAGACAAAAGAATGTGAGGATGCATTTAACAAACTGCAGGAGGCTTTAATATCTGCAACAGTCCTCACCGACCTCAGCTCGCCAAACCATTTATTCTCGACACGAATGCCAATATCGAGATTATCGTTGATGTTTTGTCAAAAGAAATAAACCGTGAAGAACGCGTGTGTCTATCTAAATTAGAGAGAATTATTGTCTGACAAAAAAAATTATTCACCAATAATTAAAGCCGTAGAACATTTCTACCATTGTCTTTACGACAGAAAACTCCTTCTCCGTACAGACCATGCATCCTTGAACTGGCTTTTAGGTTTCCAGAGCAGAGAATGCCAAATAGCCAGATGAATGCAAAGATTCCTAATAACTATCCGTCATCGGAAGGGATCATCACTTTGTGGTGTACTGACCGAAACCGCTACGCAAAACCTCGGTTGTGGTACAAGGTTGAAATGAACTTCTAACTCCAGTTCTAACAATAACATGAATTTTAATAAAATAAAAACATTAACATTTGTGATTCATGACGATGTGGTACTTAGATACATTTAGTCCCACAATTTCAGACAGTCATTAAACAGGAAAGTACACTATCAAAGGTATACATGAGAAGTAATAGTTCTAGCAGGCCAAAATGCTCATAGCTTCAGCAAGACAGTCTTGGCTCTTTTCCGAAAACCAGCTTACTTCTTCGCTGCCAAATTCTTTTCTAACTCACAGTGCCGTTACCTGCACTGAACTCCTGGAAGGGAAGACGATTCCTTCTCTCGTATATAACAAAGAAGTCCACGTTCCGACCCTGATAAAAAGACTTCTTTTATCCCTTTGCCCCTTCGAGGGACCTTCGAGGCTGCGACCGGAATAATTAACAAAGGCACCTCTTTGCAACAGGATTTCTCTTCTAATGTTAAAGAGGCACCAGTGCATTTGGAAGTCATTCATCCTAGACAAATAACCTCTACGCGAAGTTATCACAAAATGGAAACAACAAAACCCTGCCTGGAAAAACCTGCTCTGAAAGCTGCCGATATTGTTTCAGTGTCGAAGAGAAATACGAGTTGCTTAATTTGGTCGTACGTCAAGTTACGAATTCAACATGATTAGACTCTGAGTTATGGAGTGAAGACGACGTCAGCTAAGACAAGTTGGAAGACATTAAACCTATTTATGATTTAATGGTGTCTGCAAACAGGAAACCTACCTGGCGGGACATTTCGATCTGTAGTCCTAAGACAAAACAGCACTGGGCTTCTGGGATTCAGTCCATATTCGAAACGGCGTTTTATATCGGAAGTTCGAATCGAATGAGGGAAAGGCACTCCAATTGTAGCTGATACGTCCAAAACAAGGATCCTGGACGTCCTTAAAGGATTACACAGCAGTTCAACAGCAGGCTACTTCGGAATAATGAAGACTTTATACAGAGTTTCAGAGCGATTCTACAGAAGCAATACAAAGGTTGATGTCTAAAAGTAGTACAAATCCAGGCAATGCTTATGTGGGTCAGAAAGGACCGAAGAAATGCAGCTTAAGGAATCTGCAGTCTTACAATGTAAGGCCGCCTTTTGAACGTATCGCGTTTGACATCATGAGACCTCTGCCACGATCAGCTGATGGCAACAAATACATCCTCGTTATCGTTGATTATTTGGCCAAGCTGCGGGAAGCCCATCCTATTTCTGATAAAGAGGCTGTCACGGTAACAGAGGCAATGATGCCTCTGTTACCGTGACAGCCTTGATTGCCTCTGTTACCGTGACAGCAGGTTTGATTTCGTGGTTCGGTGTACCCCCTCAGTTACATTCCGATCAAGGAAGAAGAAATATTACGTCTGCTGTAATTAAAGAAGTACTAAAATTACAGGAACTACTCTATAATTAGGGAACTTTTGTCGAAGCCACTGGGCATCGGCAAAACCCAAACGAAACCTTTATATCCCTGTCAGACGGCATGGTAGAAGGGTTTAATTGATTGCGCTAAGGTGATTACGTTAACACGGAATTGCCAAATTAAATTTTAAATAATGTCAACGCGTAATGTAGCCATGGGGATACGTTAAGCTTAAATCGTTAGTTAGTACTAAAAATTCTTCTCCGTGTTAAATTATGCAAAACGGCTCTTATTATTAATCCTAAAATATGTACAACATTTCTTTGTAAGTTTTTGGCTTCTTGTCTGAGTGTGGTTCACAGAAGAAAAGATAAACGGGATGAGTATTTACAGATGGATTGAGTATGTTTAGAAGAAGAATCACAACATTGGTTCCATTATGGACAGGTAAATGATACAGCTGATCACCTACGTGCGGCCATTTTAGATAAGCCCAAGTCCGATCGCCTACGCTCGACCAGTAAGCATCTTGCTGTAGCTTCTTCGCTAGCGTTCCGTTAGACCGCTTCTGTCGGACTTCTCGAATCAAGTGAAGATGTGTTTACCTGGAGGGGTTCCTACCGTGAATATAGATGGCGCCATCTGGTGCATCGTTGGGGCACGACTCCCGCACTTTTGCGGCAATTTTATTATAAGTTCCAGAAGAATAGTTTTCTTTTCTTCTAAATATTACAAAAAGTCTTTAAAAAGTCAGTTCTGCTATAGTAAATAAAATGCTTAAACTTTCAATATTATCAACATATTCTGCAGATATACATTGCAAATAATTATGCTTTCGCTGTATTTCTTTTTCAAGATTGAAATTTGATGATGAATGGCAATTTATAGGACATTTAAGTACTTTCTGATTATTCACACACTAATTGGCGACATTATAAGTTGACAAAAATGTTTCTTCGGCTACCCATAGTTTTTGTAAGTACGCTTATGTTAATGAAGAAAAAGGAATTATGTGAGGGGCGAAAGAAACGTATTTTCTGTATCGTTGACAAAAAGAAAATACTAATCATCAATTAAATATAAAGTGTGCAAATCGATATATACTCAAACATGTGGCTTACTCTAATCCGTGAATTTACTAATAATCTAAAATACATAATAAAAAACGGCGATGTTACCGAATGTTGAAACCGGAGGTGCGGAAAATCAGAAAGTATCGATTTCTCATTTAAAAAAGATTTGGATTTCTGAATAGACTTTTAAAACAATCAGTAAAAGATGTTACAAATACTGTTATAAAGCTTTGCATTTAAGTTATTATTATTATGAGTTAGCAGCTCCTTAATCGCCCTCTTTAGAATCGTCTATGTTGCCATCGAGCACCTGTTAAGTGATACACTGATTTCCATATGTATTTTTATGATAACCTTTCGCGCTAACATAAAGAAAAAGCTGAAAATATGAAAGCTGAAGTATAAATGCATGTAAAAGCATTATTTAAATAATTAATTAATAATCAGTATTTAAAAAACTCAAATTTATTTAACAACTTTATTCATCCTGAATGGATTCAAATGAAAAAGCCCCACCGGAAGCCGAGTGTTTAAAACCGCTAAACATTGGTATTTCGACCTGGTTTGGATCCGATTCTAGATGAACTTGCTAGCTACATGGTTGTTTTTTTGTGATTTTTTCCATGTGTAACTAGAATACGAGCCAGTTTTCGTCAGGAAGTCCACCACGAAGGCATCCATTCTCTCAGGCAGATTGCCGTCATGTATTTGGCCTGTTAAAACAACCTAACATCTCTTTTGTTACCTAAATGTCAATAAAAATTCCCAAGTAATTGCCCACGTTCGGCCGAGCGGACAAGTCTTTGAACGCTGGTAGTTCAACTTGGATGCGAACGAGCTAGCTGCATGGGCGTTTTTCCCATGAGTGAAATAAATGCGAGCAGTTTCCCTTAGAAAACCCTGCACGAAAGCATTTATCCCCTTACGCAGATAGCATTCGCGTGCTTTGCAATAATCAAATAAACCAAATTAAACATTTTTTTAAGAAATATCTCGATGCATCATTCGGCAAATGTACTACCAATCGCCTATCTGTATTTCCCTCAGAAAATCCTCCCCAAAAGCATCCCTCGTCTTAGGCAGACAGCCCTCGTCGCTTTGAAATGTTCAAATAACTTAACCTAGCCTAATAAATTAGAAGAGGAAGGACGATGTTTCTTCTCTCGCCATTGAAATAGAAAAAGTTTAAATAGTAAAAATTCAGATTCTATATAAACAAAGCGTTCTAAAATCGGCATAATATTGAAAAAGGCTAATACACTAATAATGGCTCAGACTACTATTCCAGTTAAATACATCTGTAGTAAAAAAGGACTAAACTACTGTAGCTTTTTATATAAACACAGAGCTACACGATGTGACTTCAGAAATAACAGACAAAAGTTACGGTTGACATATGCTGAGTTGCTTGACAAAAAAGACTGCTGGCGTATTCGGAAACGTGCTTGGAGAAGAGAATTTCCAAATTCTCTAAGCTTCTTACAGAGATAAACTAGCCTTAAGCATTTCTAGCCAAGGAACAGGAAAACAAATCCTCAGTCAGTTTCCAAGGAGAACAGTTAATGATTTTTTTTTCAGTATGCATATACCATTCCACTACTGGAACATCATTTCTTAATTAATGAAGTTCCTGTTATATATTTTACAGGTGTAATATCATTAGCTCCATAAGTATATATATAGTACATTTTTGCTAGAACCAGCAGCAAACGTTTGATTTTATTCGTTAAATGCAATTGCAGTGAGTATTATGAGAACCAGTAGATAGCAAATATGAATAATTCGATTTCTCTTTATAAATAAACTTTGAAAAACGAACTAGTCAATAGCACATAATAGAAAACAAGCATAAAACAAAATGTCTTAAATTTAAACAACTCAAAACCAGCTAAGCGTCTTCCAGTCAAATATGAACCTACCTTTAAAAATTCAGCTACCTTTAAAAATTCAGCAAAAAAAGATTTCAGCCCTTGCTTTCTACCTGAGATTGTCTGCACCCTTTTCGAAGAAAAGAATTCGGAAACTCTGAAGGTTTTGCAGAGCTCACCAATGCAAATATGACAGACTTAATTTTTCTTAACATCGTTTAGCTCTTAATTATGCTATCTCGGAATATGCAAGGGAAATATTTTCTTTCTACCTAATAGAATTTATATGGAATGTGTTGTGCTATTATTAAAGTAATGCTTAGAAAACGCCTGTTCAGTATTTACACAACACTGCTGTTCAGTGATATTTCAATTCTGCACATACGAATGAGTTAATAACTCAGATATTTATGGGAGAAATGACATGTGATATAAGGTACAAAAAGTAAGTCAGAACGGCAAAGAAAATACAATGTTTGTTCGGGAAGTAGTAGGACTGATTTTTGCCCTCTAAAACGTGGTGAAGGAGAGAAATGTCACTGTCCTGGTTGGATTGTGGGGAATGTTAGCTGCCAACGAACCAGTCGTCAGTCGTCTCCAAGCTTTCACCCAGTGTAGATCAAGTTTAAGATGAAACTCTTTCAAGGTACCTTGTTACATCCACAATGAGTCGTTTGTTAGAGCAGCGCTACGTGGTGAAGTTTTGTTTCAAATTGTGCAAAACTGCAAGTGAGACCTATGACATGATCCAGGCTGCTTATGTGAGTGGCAACATGGGTCGATCAAGTGTTTTTCAGTGGCACCGGTTGTTTCAGGAGGGACAGCAAGTTGAAATTAGCAACGGTCAGGAAATCCTTCAACGGCAACAAGTTACGCGAACTTAGTGAAAGTGCCAAATCTTTTGAAATCTGCCTGCATCAGAAAACGAGTCGCCCGCGTCCGTCCTGCAGTCACTGGATCATGAAGGCTCCGCCACGAAAGTGAGCCGAGCCACACCGCCTTTGCTCTCATGGATTTTCTGACCAAAGATGGCATTACACAGCGCTTTCCCAGCCGCCACCTTAGAGCTCAGATATCGTTCCTTTAAACTTCTTCCTTTTCCCTTGACTGAAAAAAGTCATGAAAGGAGGCACGACGCATCGGCCTAGGCCATTCAAATGCCCGTAACGAGGAATCTCAAGAGCATTTCAATTTCTTCGTTCCAGGAAGCCTTCAGTGATTGGCAGAATCGCTGGAAACGCTATATTGATGCAAAAATGGTATATTTTGAAAAATATTAAGTCGATGTGTTAGAACTGTGAATAAGTGTTTTTAAAAATATTCAGTCCTTCTACTTTGCGAGCAAACCTTATGCCAAGTTCAAAGCTTTGCACACTTGTGCAGTTACAATGGCTCATAAGCAACGGAAGGTAATACATATAATTCCTAGATGGCTCTATATAGAGTGTCATACTATGCTGATTCGATGCGTTATTTACAATATTTCAATGTTAGTATTGATGTATGTCATCATGTACAGGTTATGACTAAACTTCGAATAATCATATCCCGTGTATGCAGGCAAAAAAATGACAAATAATCTGGCAACTGTTAAGACCTAAGAACAGTTGGTACCTACTGGTCACAGAGAAAACTTCAGACTGCGCATGATAACAACAAATAAAGATTTAATCTTCCAAGGCCTTACTCATATAACCTTTACTGTTAACAGTGCTTCAGTTTGTAAGAAGCGAAAGTGAATAAACTGTGATATTACCCTAATCTTTGACATTTATTCTGGGAGCTTTATAAAATTCTGCAATCTACCCTTCTAGATGTCATTCTACACTATAACGGCAAACGATGATCCAGCAGTCGTAGATTCAGAAATTGCTCTGAAACCCGTGGAATTTGCGCCCATTCAACATTCTTGTGTCTTAGCCCCTTGCACCGTTGAAGTAGATGGTTTCTGTGGACAGAATCAAGGCTAACTGCAATGATGGGCATCAAGCTAGGAACCTTGGTTGCAGCAACCATTGAGAAATAGCGTTGACAGATGTCGCTAGATGTGTCCTCCATTATTGTCATAATATTGTTGCGTGCGTAAGGGTTCGTAGGAGATTGAATGCACACAGGTTCGATGATAGGTTAATAAAATTTGTTTTATTAATAGAAACACTTTTATGCTCTGCAGTTTTCCACAGAGATACTCATACAGGTGTTCACAGGTTCACATACTACAATCAGTAATTCCGCTCCAAACTACTAAGAACGTTTACCTTAACGCAATGCAAAGCGTCCCCAAAACAAACATTCGGCAACATGATATTTTTAACATTGTAAGCGTTCATACGTTAGAAGCTTTATAAAAGTGACTTATACACTGCAAATGTGATTCGACACAAAAGCCTGATACGAGTTATAAGCGTTATTTTTAATAGTAACTCACGCAAAAGTGAGGATAAGGGATAAGTTATAAGCGTTATATGTGTTATAAGTGATATTCGCTGTCGCCCGAAAGCAACAGCTCGGCAGCATATGAAAGTTACAAGAAAATAAATCATGCAACTTTCAACGATATTTTGTGTGCATTCAGTCCATCATCAACTCGTACGTACGTAATAATATTATAAAAAATCAGATGTCTACACCACATGACTTCCTTGTACGGAATATTAAATTATACGCAATTTTTCCGGCCTTTCCTTTAAACTTATTTCCTCAAATTTCATTAGAGACATATTTCTCATTCAATTAATTCAGTTCTCAATTCGCGACAAAGCAAAAATACATAAAAACTCAAAATATCTGTTTTAAACTTTGAAAGACATAGAAAAACATAAACACCAAATGCAGTTAAGCAATTTTAAAATTTTTTTACACTTAAAATTACAGTTTCTACACAAATCAAGCAATTCGGCAGATTTTTCGGTGCACAAATCTGAAAGATTATTATTGGCCTCACTCGTCAAAAAGACACTGAAGGCGTAGAAACTGAATTAATTTCTTGTGCACGCTATGCTGAGTCAATATATGGGATAATTTATTAACTTAAATGATAATTCCAGAATGAATTAAGCATGATTTAATTCGCAATAATAAAAAAAATCGTTATCTTTGTTGTTGGGAAGCTTAGTTTCTCTAGATTGGCAACAAATCCACTATTACGCTAAGTTTCAAACGTAAACGAATATGGCTGCTATGGTAATAATAATTAGACTTAGCCGCACTTAAAGACCTTTTAAATTGCTGATAATTCTACAATTATTGCATTCAGGTTAACTAAAGGCATAAATGCCTTAACCGGAAGATAAGAACAACATAATTCAATCATTTTTAAAGCAAAAAAATATACGATTTATAAACATATAAGAATAAATAAACTCAGCTCAGACAGCCGAGTAACAGAGTGGAGATATGTATACATCTATTTATGTACTTTTAATGAAACCAATTGCAACCAGAATAGGAGGTGCACATCTACAAGTTATAGCAGTCCTATATACAAAATTTCAACTTTCTGAGGCTATTCTTTTTTTGAGTTATGCGAGATACATACATACATACGTACGTAGGCATAGATGTCGCGAAAAAATATTCAGAATCCGTTTTAAAGCAATTTAATAATTTTTAGGTGGGGGAAAAGAGTCTTTTATTCTGTCCTTACATACAGATGTAACGCGAAAAAATCCTTAAATTGCATTCGATAGCGGTCAAAATGGATATTTTCGTTAAAATATGGTACTTGAAATTTTTCGCGATTAGAACACTTCATTTTCACTTCGTACAAGAAAGTAAAACGTCTATACCTCAGAATTTTAACTAATTCAAAAAGTAGTCCAGTGCTAAAAGATATTGCCAATTTATGAAGAATGTAAAGATATAAGAAATCGTTATTATACGTGAATTTCCTTTGAGAAGTGTTTTCATCTGCAACGTAGTACAAATTAATTATCCTTTTAAAATCTTCAAGGAAGACAGCATCTTTTAATTAATACTGATAGCTATGAAAACTGTTACCATAATTAATTAGCCAATTAACCAAAAATTATGTGTGTAATATTCACAATCGTTAACTGTTATCAATGGCTGGAGTTTAGCGAGACAATGTAACCAGTTTATTTTAATTGCCATTTTGACCACTGCAATTACATAGTTCCGTAACGATTGCTAAGTACAATAATTCGCTTAATTTTATGACTTCAAATTTTACGAGGTTTCATATTTTCATTAAAATTTAGCTTGACGTTGAAATTCACGAATACTTTTCTGAAAATAAACTTTGAGGATACGGAAATGTAGTCTAATTTTTAAATCTGACATTAATTCTTCTATTAAACTTCGAGTGTGTTGGATTAATTTAAATTCTAATTTGGCTATGAATTTGATATTTGCAGCCTTTCTACATTTTATTTACATTCAATAGCATGCAAAATGTATGAAAACTAGGATCCTTAATGCATTATTTCTGTGCAGTGAATTGCAGAAGGACTGCTTAAAAGAAAAGGTATCCTTTACAAATAATTTATAGTGGTGGCTACGAACGAAATAAACCGCATTAAGTCCACCCTGTCAACTCTTTCCAGTCCAGTAATCCTGAACTTCTAAATCAAATTACCACTCTCAAAGATTTTATCCGCTTGACCTCCGACGGACATGGTATAGGTAAAATAAATATCTTTCCAGGCTTGCTAAAATTAGTACACAAACAAAGTGGGCAAATAGTTCCGCGCCATTTGATTCTAAGTAGACAAAAATCAGCTTTCGTGTTTTTATTTCCGTAAATTTGACACAAGGTTCCATTTAGCTCTGATCCACAAATGGATAATTATTTTTGTTCATTCCACCAGAGCAAGAGTGGTCAAATACTCATGACAAAATCTTTTGACGGCTTAAATCTATAGTAAGACAAATGAAAAAACATCTAACTATCCTTTTCAAAGAATTGGGATTATTTAGTCCAGTGATGCCAATTTTACGTAGCACGCGAATACATTTTCCGTTAATTAGGTCTTTCACGGAATTAATTATTATGGCAAGAATTTGAAAGGGGTTTAATAATTTTAAGTTCAACGGCATAGCGGTAAAGCCCGTTGAATACTGGTAGTTCCGTTCGGAGTTCGACTCTCAGCGAAAGGGGCCGGCTGCATAGGCATTTTCGTGGTTTTTTCCATGTGTAACGTCGATATAAGCCAGTTTCTTTTAAAACGTCCTTCACAGAGTATCACTCCCTTTCCGTGTAGTGTCTCACCGCGGAGTACGTAATAAAATTTAAACATTTTTTTTAAATTTTACGTTATCTTTATTACAGTTAAAAAGGAGCGTGAGTAAAAACCCACAAAATCTACAAATGGAGTTAATTAATTTATACTGATATAAATCTCTTAGTCAGAGCAAAGATAAACGTTTTTCGTACTTTTCAAAAAAAAATAAATGTTCTCATTTACGAATATTTGCAATAAGAATAATGGCTTTATTTGGAAATGCATTTATAAGTGAAAATTGTTTTGACAAATGAAAATTAATAAGTCTAAAAGAAATTCCACACTTACCAATAAGCAAATACAATTCGCCATGAAGATGTAGTATTTTGAGTTTGGGGGCGCTCACAATATTATCTGGCGAAGCCGTGAATATTAAAAAAATTACGAAGTTAAAACTTAATTAACTAGCAAGTAAGCATTTCTTTGTGATCGTATATATTTATAGGCTTGCGTTGCGAGTAATGTCTTTCCGGGACTGAGATGTGAAAAGATCGGACAAAAAGAAAATGAAATGTACTTAACTAAAACATACATAAAATAAATTCTAATTAATACCATGTTTATTAAATCTTCTCATATCAAAAGCAATTTTCACATTATTATTTCTCAACAAGATTATCTATTGTACTATCATATTTAAGTTAATTATATTTCTAGTACCAAATTACAAATATGACCTACTTAAATACCGTTTTAATACAAGTTATTAAGACTACTGAAGAAGGAAACAGGTACGATTCCTCTTTTGCTTTAAGCATTAATTTAACACCTGGACGATATATTATTTCATACAAATTTAACATATGAATCATGAGGAATTTACGTAACTTACAAGGATAAGGAAATAGGCGAAAATTCCATAGTGTAATAATTAAAGTCTTTTCAAAATTATTAAAGGAAGACTTAGCTGTTTGACAACTTTTTTCATTTCTTGATGTCCCACTGGAGGTTTGTAGTTAGGCCACGTCGACAACTCAATCCGGAGAGCTACTAAAATCCTTGTGTCATGAAGAAGAAAGGATTACAAAAGTTCGCAGAGAAGAAACTCCGTAAATCGGCTACCGTATCAAGATGCAACTGGCGGCAACCTCGTCATAGTTAGCGAGCTGAAGAAAACTGTCCTGGATTCGTTCGTTATGCTGACTCATAGCTATTTCCACCACAACGGAAAAATCCAGACCGACAACTCGAACTGCCCATGGACGTAACAGGAACAGAGTCTAAATACTCACTGAACTGACGATTAAGGAAAACGAAAAAGACCCCTTCTCTACAGAGCACATCATGAAGTAAAGTCTACAGTGTAGGATATCCTACGAACTCCGCGGCCTTCTCGGTGATAGCGTTCAAAAATTCCCACTTTATTTCTAAGTGGAAAACCAAGTCGGGGGCACAGTTGCAGCTCCTGCCTTCGCCGCAGGTCACCTTCTAGACAACCTACAATTACCACGACCCGAAGAAAAGTGATCTATATCGAAAATCCTCTTTCAATTCTTTCAAAAATAAGGCTAGCATGAAAACTGCGTTTTTCGCCCTCCCCCCTTTAGGGACCAAATTTCCATTTTTCACCCTGAAAGACCAGAAGCTGTATACTGCATATGCGCCAATTCTCTAAAGCGGCCAAATGATCGGACACCTAGATCGCCAACTGAAGGACCTCCGCTGTATGTGAAATGATATCCTTCGACCTTTCGTCATGTACTTCCTGTTCGATATAACTCTGATTGTAATTTATAATTTTGAGGTTCTTTTAATATGAATGTTAATTTTTTAAAGATTATGTGTCGCTTTTTGTTTCATTTTGTTTGATTCCAAAATTGCCTATGTTTATGCAATCGTTGCCTTGAATGATATAATTGAAATCTTGTATGAAAAATGGACAATATTCGCTTTACTGGTGTATTTGTTCTGTGATTCAATATAATTTAGAGTATGCTTGTTAATACAAGGTTTGTAGCTATGTTAATTTTGTTTTACTAATAGTGGCCAGTTTGGTATGAATATGTTGTTGTTGAGTATAAAGGTAATCGTCGGACAGTTGTTCAATTTTACTCATTATCGTAGTTTAATATAAAAATAGGGACCTCACTTGAAGTACCTGACTCTTCGTTTAATATATA